>DWEC01000154.1:0-20535 GCA_018245735.1 Microceris miodesmiata
TAAAAATCTCTGCTATTTTTGGGTCATTAAAGAAGGGATGAACGTCGCCACCCCGAAGTGACGTTCGGGCGTTATAAATAACGTGGAATGGACAGAATTGGAACGAATTAGGGGTGGCGGGAAGGGTGTAAATTCGAATTAGTGATTAAGAAATGAATTGAATCGGACAGTATTAGAAACTATGAGGAAAATGATAATGTAGTCACTTGGAATAAAAATAGTGAAATTAATTTAAAATATATACGTTGTATGTATGTAGGTATGTATATATTTAAATATATCTGTTTATTGGTAGTTTACCAGTCGTTTATTCTAACTGTCGAACGATTAAAGAGTTCATGATGATGCGATAACTTATATACCCATTAATAAAAATATAAACAAATGTTGGTTAACAATGAAAATATAATAATAACAGATAATGAAATACGGGAAAAAAAAACCAAAATACAGAAAATGAAATACAAATAACGAGCATACAATATCAAATTTGTGTGCGATTATCCGAAGATAAATTCAGTGGCTGAAAGGATATAAATATTGCAGATAAAACTGTGAACGATTTATATGGAAATGTATTTTTGAAGTGGTCCAGAAGAAATTACATTTAACATAAAACATCAATGGAAAAGTGTTTTGTTACTGAATTGTAGTTTTTAAAAATAGCTTGTATATTATTTACAGATTTTATAATATTAATATTATTACTTAAGCACAGTGAATAATTCGTTTGTACCTTCTACCTTCTGACCTATATAGCCGTTTTTACACTTGATACAGTGAAAACAACTCTAATCATCAAATATATATTTATCCCGGGTCTGAATCGAACCCAAAGTAACCAGTTCTGCAGTCAGATTTATTACATTAGACCAACGGGGCAGTCAAAGTAATAAACTTAGTTGATGTAACACAAAATTATTAGTTGTTTTCATCTCGTGAATTGAAAAAGTTTTGAAGGAAAGCAACCTTCTTTTGAACTTTGGTTGAAGTATCCTGATACTTAGTCCTGTGAGGATGTATCAGGTATACTGATACATCCTGTGAGGATGTATCAGTATCAGGATACTCAGCCCTCTCAGGGCTGAGTATCCTGATACTCAGCCTTGAGAGGGCTGTATTTAAAATATGGTAAGTTTATAAGTATATAATATGGTAAGTTTATAAACACAGTCCTAATAATATCAAAAATGTTTTGGTACATCCTCATTTACAGCCACGTGAGCTCATTCATAGCCAACGGCAGATACTTCATTGCAACAGATAATTTGTATAGAAAAGTTTTACAATTGAAATGGGTCCGCCATATTTAGCTATAGTCAGCATGCATTTTTTAATAAATTATAAGATGTAATTTTATTAATATAAGGATGGCAACACAACGTAACTGGTCGTTTCTAGAAAAATCTACCTGTTATGTGTCTTGTTATTTGTTATCGCATTACTTATAATTAATTACTTTCAACATTTATTATCTTACTACAGCTTTAACGTTTACCTTTAACGTACATATATCTAAGTTCTTCTTAGTTCCAGATATTAGTGCTTTTATTCAATATATTTTTCGTTATAAAAGTCTATGCTATTCTTTCATTATATTATTCATTTATTTCATTTCATTGAATTATTAATTCCATTGCATTATTCTTTTTATTACATTATTAATTTTATTACGTTATTCCTAAACATTAGATTATTCTTTCAACTTTATTTCTCTTTATTTTCTATTAAAATAAAATCATTTTTCAAATATAAATAACAACCGGATTAAATAAAATTCATTTACACAAAATATATAGATTTTGATAAGGTAATTCTTAATTGAAGTGATATAATTAGTAATTAAAATAGCATTCCAGAAAATAGTAATTAAGGTATCTTGCCGCTCGATGCACATAGGTAATATGGAAAATGTTCCAAACGTAACAAAAATATCTCGATGTATTCCATTTTATCGATATCCAGTAATTTTATACACTTTGATCTGGATGGATTCGTTAATGCCACTCGGGCGTAACAGAATTGATTTAGAGATTTACTGGCTGATGGAGGAGTCAGAAATCTCCAAAACAGGCGTGCGTGTTGTTGAGAGAATGTCTGATGAATTTAGAAGAAGCATGTCAGGTCCGTAAGGATAAAGATATTTGGCACTGTTCTTTTTGCTTATGACATAAGAGACCTAGCGTGATTATATAATATTAACGCTCTTTCCTTCACGTACCGTGCAAAATTCGATCACGAGCTGAAGCACGCTGCATGGGGTTAAATTGTCAAGTATATTGAAAATATGATTGCCGTATAACATCTTAAGCTGTTGTCCACTGGCAGCGATATAAGCTCTGAACGATTAGAATTAACTGAAGTTTTGTAAGCTTACATTGTTTCATTGTGGATCGAAAAACCTTTTATTTATTGTCAGGTGTTTTGGTCTATCACTGTCAATTGAGCAAGGTTCGTTTATAGATAATATGTGAATTCAGGTTGCCTTGCCAATGCTTACGAAGCCTGCTTCAGAGGCTAACCTGAATTTTGGGAATGACATTTGTGGTTTGTTTTGAAGTGGTGACATGTTATGCTCATATTTATATAGGAAAATATTGGCAGCGAGCCCACCGCGAACTCGCTGCAAGAGCCGGGAGCTCATGAGGAAGGCCTCGTACAGGTCCGGAACTAATCGGGCCACTCCGAAAAACGTATGTGAGTTAAGCCGGTACATTTCTAATCATGTGTATAAACACTCACGAAACATTTAATACTAAATACGAAAATACTTATTTAATTTTTTGTTTTAACAAACTTATAAACTTAGCAACAATACGGTTCTGTATTGACTTTGCGTGTACGAAATATATCATTGTAATAATGATGGGGCCAAGAGTACGCGAGACGTGAACTATTTAAAAGCTCAAACTCATTAGGACTAGAACTTGATGTTTTGTCTACAGAATGTACAAACGAAATTCGTAGACGAATGTAATGATGGTTTTGAGTGCAAAGATATTTTTAACGGCAAGATCTTCATCTTATATCTTCATATAACATAGGATAATGTTAAGACATGATGGCCGTTGTAACTTTTAATATCGTCAAAGTATTGCTGAACCAAAAGGACTTCCTTATAAACTGCAATATTTGTGTAAATAAAAATAAACTTGGGAACTAAAACGCGACTAAGTAATAATCTCGTACAGTAAATTATGAAATAGATTATGTTCTGGTTGTCATTCTTATCTACCATCTATTCAATGTTTTATCATCATCATCACATCAGCCTTTACCGTTTTGACATATGGACACATGGTCATGGATATGACATATGGACATAGGCCTCTTTTAAATATATCATAACAATCGATCCTCCACAAATCTCATCAAGTTGCTACCATTGGCCTTTTTAAAACCATCGGTCCGGAGGTCGTTTATCGTCTACTAATTATACATCTGACAAACATATTATAATTTAATACATGACATATATCTGGAGATCTTGCCCTAAACATCGATTGGTCTTAATTTTAGTTTTGCAGTAGTCGTGTACCTAATTTCAAATGGATAAACTGATGTCAGTCGATATGACTCGAAATTCTTTCGTATGGAACACAATGAATTTGAAAAATTACCAATGATAATTTTTAGACATTAATTTCGGAATTTCTATGTAACTTTTGGTGCAGATCGCAAGTAAAGTTCTGCCAGCTGTTACTAAGCGAGGAACAGTGGGAACAATTAGCACGTTTGAATGAACTTTTCTGTTACACGTAATGAGCTAAAATTAAGCTGCGACAAAATTGAAAGTGGGTATTGTGTTGTTCTTCGTTAAAGCAGACGTTTTTCTTATTTCAATTACTTGCATATTGGCTATTTCAAAGTTCTCTACAATGTATCTAGATAATCCACCTCGAATGTGGAATGTAAAATGTAGAAATCCTTTACATTCGGGACAAAGAGATCTATTGAACACAGCGTTGTTAGTGTTGTAAAATACTTATATTGTTATGTTTGATTACATTGATAGGGTATTCTTTATAATTGAAAGTGAAATATTTACTAGAGATTACACATACGTATATTAGATGGATTACAGATAAACCAAATGACGAACAATATGACACTATACTAACACCATATGACAATGTAAAAATGAACGAACCCCCAAATTGCTTGATGTATATATACATATATGTAAAAGTAGCATAGCCACTTAAGCGTTCTTTTAATGTGGGTAGACCTACAATATTCTTACTTAGCAAATGACAGGCCGGTCAACTAGACGGAAGTAACGTTGTCTTTCACAGGGCATGGCTGACATATGAAAAAATAGCATTTGTTGTTTTCCGAAGCGTAGCCATATTTTTTAAAGCATTGCTCAATTTTGTTAAGTTTTCGCCATCTGTCACCGCGCTATTGTTACGGACTTTCACGAATTCTTTAAAGCAATTAATAGGATGAAAAATCTATATACATTTAGCATTATGTCATTTACAAGACGTTGGCTTTGGACTTTTAAATATAAGTCAAACAGTTATTTAAATCAAGTACTACCTCGTTAATATCTATAGCTTTCAGTGATTCACTGACCTTTTGAATATTTCATACATATTTTGAGTTTACATGGAATATATTGGAATGGCAAGTCATGCATGCATCCATAGCTAAGCCCCTTGATTTATATGAGCAGCATAAACTGAGCTAGGAGTGACCAACCTAGTTAGGTTGGTCATTAAAATTTATTTATAAATATGGCCTGAATAACGACCGAGCCTTTGTCCATGCGGCCATTTATTACTCAATCCTTTAATGGCGAAATGTGTCTGGGGAAATAAGTAATGTAACAAAAAGGCAGAGGGTTATTATACCAATGAATAGTGCTCTTCAACGTCCGGTCTCCTTTTATAATTATAAACGACATGTCGTATAAATAAATGGGTCACTCTATATTATTCGTAGATCGCATCACGGCTCTGATAGTATCGAGGGACGAAACCTTTGCTTTGCTTTCATTGTGGGATTGATCGGGTGTTTGTTAATATACGAGTATAAATATTGGATATTGATGTTTACTTGCAATTAGACAAATCCTGTAGCATATTTAACTTAATTTGGTTGTAAATTTGAAATTAGTCGAAATCACAACTTAATTATTTTTGATTCATCGCCATCATCATCAAGCCTTTTATCGTTACGTTGTTGGACATTGGATTTATCTCTAAATGGCATGTTTTTTATCTAGTTTACCACTCTGACCAAGTGTGGATTGATAGATAATAATATTTGTGATGAATTGTCGAATATGAAGTCAACTGCGTAGTTGATTAAAATAATATACAGGTTTACTGCTCCATAAATATTTTATAACTTGGAAAATCAAGTTTGGGTAAATAGTTCTTGACATGTTTATTGACCGCCATGTTTGTTCGCTCGCCTGTCAGTTATAAAACGACAACTGCGCACAATTTATCGGTAAAATATGTATACTAGAAGCAGTTAGTTATACAAGATATTGTGATGTAATCAGTATGAGTCGTATAATTGTACAATAATTATTGTTAATTTTATGTATATTATATGAACAAAACACATAGTTGGGCAAGTATTAGTTGCTATCGAGATACATAGATTAGAAAATTCACATTTCCCCAGTAAACCCGTGTCCAACAGTGAAGTAATGGAAGATTTTAGGGCAGACATTACTAATTTTACCTTAAGGAAACTCGTAGTTCAATTTTTCTTACACCCTCCCACACTGTAACATGGACATACCCTGTAATTATCGTTATGTCACTTCCGTAAACATTACCGCATGTTATGATTTTACGAACTGATTTTCGAATACGTTAATTTAACACCCATATTTGTTTGCTCATCGAGTATTTATTGTGTATCTGTGTTTACTTAATACAGCAGTTGGCGCGTCAAACCTGTGTATGTGACATGGTATTGATATTTCTAGCTCAGTATCTACTATTGTTTTCCATCAGTATTTCCTAGTGCATAGGAAATTCGGGTTTGGAATTATAACGTGCAATTTTACATATTAATTATTATATTTATTGATTTTCGTATCTCATTATTGCAAGTTCAAGATGTAACTTCCCCTAAGTGATTGACATATTTTTTATTGAGTTTTAATTAAAATTTTAGTAATTCTATCTATTCTATCCTTTAGATAATATATTTCATTTTATTACATTTCATTTTATTTACATTTTATGGATTCATATGTGGAATTTCATCTGTTTCAACATGTAATTAATTGAAAGTATGAATTTTATAGGTGTTCTTACTCGTACTTATTATAAAAGATAACATCTTATTATAGTTCTAGTGTTATCTATTGTGATATAAATTTGGTTGTTAATACACTGAATATTCTGCGTTGACCTGGATACACAAATGAAATTGACCCACACTGTAGTAGGTCCATTATCTGTTTAAGGTTGGGCTGCGAGGTCTAGGAATAGCGGTGAGATTTTCGTTCTATTTCAGTTAAGACGCCTATAGACATTAAATGGTTATAATTTGTCTCAACGGAATCAGTAAAGTTATTAGGTACTAACTAATATCTGCGACTTCATCTGCGTTGTTTATGCTATTAATAATACATTTTATGAACAGATAAGAAAATATAACAAAAAATTGGAGGCATGATATTTTGCTGATTTAAAAAAATCGCTAAAAATAGTAGTTTCTTAAAACTTTGATGGAATATTAAATAAATGTGTCCTAATTTATATATTATATAAATATGTCCTAATTTTTTAAGGTATTTAGTAGTTTTTCGTGATGCATGCACAACGGCAGACCTATTTCACTTCTTTTATTTATATATCACCAAGACTGAGACTTGAGTCCAACAGTGATACTGATGTAAATGCATGTATGTAAATTAAAAAACCTGTTAAGAAATTCAGTTAATATACCTTTGTTATCATTATACAATAACCACAAAAATGAAAATATTTTTTTCATTTAATATGTCAGCTTAAATTATTTATATGTAACGAAATTTTTGATAATGAAGTGATAAAAGTTATTTACATAGCAAAAGACGATGTGTTTTTGGAAAGTTTTATAATTGACTAATAAGTTGATTGAATGGCTCGGGATAAAGTCAAAGTATTAAACAAAGTCTATCTATCTGCACTAACCCTTCTTATTCTGAGAGGAGACCAGAGCCCAACATCGGAAACATAGTCGTATAAGCTGTTTATGATGATGACTGATAATGCTATAATAGATATCCATCATTACTTAATGATGGATTTACCTAGCTTGGGTACTTATAAGGAAACACGTGATGATTTTCATAATTAATTGTGTATAATAACGATTTTTTTTTCAACCCATTACAATTCCACTGTTGGAATACGGGTCTCCTCTCATGTTAAGAGGGTTAAGGCCATAGTTTGCCACGCTGGCCAAGTGCGGGTTGACAGACTTCACACACCTTAGAAAATATATTTATAATTAACAATATTATTAATAGTAACAATTACTGATGATGAAATGAAAAATGCAGCAAAGTTATATTTCCGCTTTCTCTGTATGAATATCAGGAAATCACACACTGAGAAACATTACACGTATCGTTTTATAATGTTAATACATTGATAATAAGTGTTCACGCCCATATTATGCATGTGTGTGTGTCTATAAACGAACTTATATCCGCTCCGAGGTTGTGTATCATGCACAAATATTGTTTTACTCCACTGTATAGGAAATAAGCGAAATATTGCAATATTAATATTTTATTAGCATTGCAGAGCTAAAGAGGTATGCAGTTCTGCTTATCGATATTAACGGATATGACATCGACGGAGTGTCTCATTATCCAAGACCAAATGGAGGGCAAGCGCTCGTTTGGTGTACTATCTACGTTACGATCCCATAACGCTAAAGACCAAAAAAATGTACACATATTCAGATAGAGAAAGAGCAAGGGATAAGTATATGCAAAATTGATGTATGGTCACATAATTGTCCCTTCTGCCGTGAGTAAGCGACGCAGCAGAAGGTGAAAAGACCTTTACTAGTGAAAAATGGCAACTGTAGTTTTTTAGTAATAGAATCTAATAAGTTTGATGTGAATTCGCTCTTTAACTAGATTGCTGTGATCTATTGTAGAAGGATACTTACTGTTTCCAAGTGGATTGCAAATGTCTATGGACCGCTGTTACTTTAGAGTGCTGATTGCTTGTTTGCTGATCATTTTATATTAAAGGCGATGGTAAAAAATATAATAGTAAAGTGGGAGGCCTATGTTCAGCAGTGGACGGTAGAAGGATGATGATAGTGACGACGACGACGACGATGATGATGTAAAGTAAAATGTATAAAGGATTATTAACGTAGTTCCAGAAGGCAACATTTAAATTGTGGCAAACTTAGATGGATTCTTGGGCAGTTCATTCGGTTTAAGTGCAATTGCGATCTGTAATACCGCGGGTGGTGTGCAACCACCTTTATTTTCCTTTGTCCTAATTTATAGCCTCGATTCCATTAAATCCACTATAAAGTCGAATATAAGATATTAGATTGTTCCAACGCGTGTATACTGGCCGTTAGACAGCGCTTAGGATTTAATTAAAAAGAATTGATTGTGCACACTTGAACAACATGGCTTCTGTTTTTCTATATTCACATATTAACTGCTTTTATTACTCTTTGCTATTCGATACCAATGTTTTTATTTGCTGCTATAGTTTTTATGTTATTACCTTGCGTTTGAATTTTCGTTCTTGTTTTCTATGTTGTTATATTGGCTTCATTATTTAGCTGGCTTGTTGGTCAAGTGGTGAATAGAAGTAGGTTCGAGTCCCATCCAGGTTATGTAGTTGTGTGAAGAGAGCGAATATTCATTCAATGTATAGATGTCAAAAGCTTCCAAGTAAAAATGTATGTAGTTTATCAGCTGTCCGGGTACCAAATACGGGCTTCATATTTTGCGACCAGATGACCTTGTGTGGAGATGTTCCAATACATTTGTTTGTTTATCTACATTATTAAGAAGATAATACGAAATGACATGAGTGTTCTAGAATGCTCTATAAAGTGTCATAATAATAAGATTAAATATCACTTGCCATATCGGTGATAGAAAACAAAAGCAAATTTTTATACCTTTGAGTTCTTCATAGTATTGTTAAAGGTATGTGATAAATTTCGAAGGGGTCTAGGCCAATGTGGTATGGTAAACCTGTTATCCTAAGAGAAGACTAATTTTTAACAATGAAATGGTTTGATGATGAGTGGAGTAACCGGTAAGAAACAGTTTTAAGTGACTGTTTGGTTTATCGAGTGATTGCAAGTGCGACTGCTTATCGAAAGGTCCTAGATTCGATCCCCGAGTCGTATGCTGTTGACTTTTTCTAACCTGAAATACCTAGTGGGTCGGAATCTGGATTTACGCCCGGTATATGCTAATAGGCTAGCCCGCTATGCTATGCAGAAGGTATAACATTTCAGGCGAATTGTGGCGATTGTTATACCACACATCTCACGAGGAATACAGACTTGATGTTACTTAACTATTAAAAAAAAACTCGAAGTGAGCATTGTCCTGCATTTGTGTAGTCAGAATCAGTAAAGTGTTTCTTGGGTAACTTATTGCATATTTGGTTTTGGTAGGTTCATGGGTTGAATGGGTAAACCTATACCTACTAAGTTTTAATTATTTTTCATTTGCCCGCAAAAGTAGCTTGAATTCTTTGATAGAAATATTTACTATACAAACTACAAAAAATATATCTATTCCTTCCGAAAAATATATTCCTTTTAGTTATTTTCATAATAAAAATACTTTTTTCACGACTGGTATGCCCTTAGGACGGAAGAGTAGACTATAATTATTAATAAAAAATTCTTTGGAATATTCCCTACCGAATTTTCTCATAGCTATATTACTCGTATTATAATCGGAATTTTATTCATAAAACATTTAATAGTTTGAGTTTTATACTTTCGCCCTGAAAATGAATGTTTACTGTGTTGCAACAATAAATTTTAATAACTTACAACTGACAGCCGAACAAACACTAAATTTGAAGATCCGCTTGTAAAATCTTAACAAATTTCCGAAGTGAATTAACTACAATTTTTAACAGCGAGGTATACAGTAGAGAACATAAAAACGGCTTGCAATTGGCGACATTTCGTACGAACTAAATACTGAAATACAGCGCGGTACCTGCCTTAATTGTTGAACGTACGCTGGTCCAAATGTATCGTTTAGCGACACAGTAGTTTGTTTGGAAGTGCTCGAATGTTGCTCATATATCACTGATGTACTTAACCGCTTAAGTGTACACCCTATTCTGGGCAGAGTTTGGAGGCGTGTAAATTTACTTATGAACTCTTAACATAGTAAGGTACTTAATATAATTGATAGTGGAACACAAGCCAGATTACGAGGCGGCCATAACTCACTTTAGTTAATGTGTGCGGTTTCTACAATGTAGGTAGTTGGGGCCGTGCTTTTAAAACTTGGAATATACTTAGAGATAATATTCGAGTTATTATTATAATTTATTTTAATTTTGAGTTAGATCATAGTTGTGTAAATGTAATTATTGATATTAAAATGATTAAACGTCTCGCCTGTTATCCCCGAAGGGTAGGCAGAGGAGTGTTGTACACTCCTACGTTTCACCAATAACGTCACCAATACATCCCATAGAGTAGGTGGTGACCTTGTTGCCATACACCGGGTACAGATCCAGGCTCCAAGTCGAACTAGTAATTCTAAATTAGAAAAATCCGATAATAACGACGACGACGACGGCGACGACGACGATAAATAATTATATCATCACGTCAGATCCCTTACGAGGCCATCAAAGAACACCAAATTAAATTAAAGTCCAATGCATAATATATACATACATATATTTCGCACTTGGTTTTCTTTGTTTATTGCGACTTCATTATACAGGTCTTAAATGACTGTTAGATAATTATTTCCGAGCGAAATTTTCTGTTCGGCCTTTCGTTTCATCAGCTGCAGACAATTTGCCAACATAATTGCATAGATAATAACCGTATTTTACGCATATTTTAATGCAAGAATGTTATAGTGCTATTAGCCGCCGTAGCGCTATTAATGAACAGGTCGTTGATGATATTAACGGAGCTAGTAATAATAGGGATAATTATTATCAGAAAATTATTTGTGTGATAGGTGGACAGTGTTGAGCCGCGGCGTGTTGGGTGCGGTGTATGGAGAGGAGAGGTGTTGAAACTAAATTGGATAACACTGCTGATTATTTATTTTAGTTATATGCGTGTACTCAACTATGATGCGTGCGACTGACTGACTACAATTATGTCGAACGTACAGATGTTATACCTAATACATCATTGTGCATACGGCACAGTGTTTTATTCAATAGTTGTAAAAATTTAAAATGGCCGTTACATATTTAAATTAGGAAACATATAATACTACTATTTTATGGTATTCTGAAAGAATCTGTCAAAGATCATTGTTAAGGCCTTATAAACAACTTTTTTATTAGATTTTATAACGAACTTAATTGGATGGAATAAAAAAAGGCAAAGTATTAAAAAAGTCTATCTATCGGCACTAACGGTCCTCGTTCTGAGAGGGGACCAGAATCAGTCGTCAAAATGCCAACTTCAGAAAGTTATAAACGGTTGATAATGATGATGATGCGGTGATTTAAAATAGTGACTGCAGGAATATTCTGTATCCATCGTTACTTAATGATGACAAGCGCTGATGATGAAACGATAAATACAGCAAAAAATATATTTCCGCTACGGATTTAAGTTACGCGCTCCCATTGTTTTTAGAATTCGTAAGAAGGACAGCGCCGAAGTGTGTGGACACATACATGTGTTGATCGTTATATTAGTTACAATGTGAACATAGGACATATTTTACATTATAGTATAACATCGTATAAATAATTGCTTACTAATTGATCGTCTGCTATAGTGGACGATGAGGAGTGATGGCAATGATACTTATCCAAAAATATTTTTAATATTTTAAGGACAAAAGAAACTGTATAGCCTTTTTTTAATTTAGCCACGAGTCTTATTCGATTTTTAAAGTCACAGAATAGAATATTCAATTCAGTTTCGCGACTTTATTGTTTTCAACCCTTATCGCCACCCTTACGACGCTATCTAGCGCAGACAGATATGTGAGTCTGTCGTAAAACTGTAAATAAAAATGATAATCGCTTGATAAGTGGCTATATAATATAAAGTGGTAAATATAAACGGATCGAACGAGCTCAGTGGCGTGCTATTGGAGAGGCCTATGTCCAGTAGTGGACGGGAGTAGGCTGATGATGATGATGAAATATAAACATTGTAATAACATTTAGCGTGGAACATCGAGGAACATGTAGCGTGAATGATATTTTTTTTCTAGTAATTCCATTAGACACAATACAGCCCGTAAAATTTGAACTATGACTCACTTATTATTTTTTTTGTCTTGTCTAACGAGGGTGGTGCGGGGGTGGGGAGCAGGAGTAGTTCGAAATTGAAGATTTATAATTATCAATGCGTAGGACGAGAAATCAATTTCGATAAAAATACCTTTGGAATTGTTTGAATGTCAAGCAGTGTGACGTCATACCGAGATAGTAGCGACTGGAAAATGTTGAAGTTATCTTAAAATGTTGAGTGTATTTATTGTTCAATGTTTTAGTGATTAGTATTTCGAACTTTTTCAGATAAATTAGGTTAAATTCGAGGTGACTGAAGAAAAGGCCAAGCCAAAAATAGGCGCACAAGGAAGCATATATAAATAATGAACTAAGTTTCTCAGTACCGTAGCCGGTGGAATTCTTTGCTTAGGTCTGTATGTAATAGGCGTGAGAATATACCTGAGAATATAAGAACACTGTATGTGAGATGTTTTAATTACATTTTGAGCGTTATAATTTAACTGCGTTATAACTTAACCTATAACTTAACTGATTTTTTAGTAGGCGACAGTGACCTTTTGCTGACCTATGATAGACCGTCTAATATTTGCTCGTGCTCATGCCAATGTCACTTTCTTAAAAAAAACAGTCCGTTAGAAGTAACCCTTTGATTGAAAACATCGAGTATTTTTTCTGGATCTCTGCAAGCAAAATGTATGTATCGCTAACTCGTTCGCGCTTTTGTTTGAAATTGTGAGATGAATGCAATGTTTGCACAGCAACGTCACGAGCGATCATTTTATAAAACGGCTCATAGGGCAGCGCTTTGACATTTCGGTACGCAAGGTCGTCATTTGTCACTGGGATATCACAAGGGTCTTTTCTAATCCCTCTGTTTATACATACTCGTACTTGTATGTAATTACCCATATTTACTAAGTATGAGAGCTTAGTGGATGATAATTATAGACAAATACGCATTATAAATTTGTTTTGAAGTGTTCATTTAAATTTAGGTTCAGTCTGATAGCTAAAATATTAAAGTATTTAATGATTAAATTATTTATTATATTATAATATATTTATTTTATCATTTATCATTCATTGGTTACTAACTGATCATTGCTTGTTGGATTTTGAAATTGTTTTTATTTGTCTTATGAGAGACGTAAACCCATCAAAAACAAACTAATTGAGACCGACAACAAAAACAAAGTAATATGCAATCTTAAATACAATGACCATAATGTTGATAAAAATATAACTGACAGTGATTAAATGTCTCTATTGCATTCAATTTATAACCAATGACCCTTTGATATATTATCTGGTTATAGAGGAAAAGTCAAGCTGAAGTACCAACGCCCCCAAGAAAAAGTAAGATAAATGTTCTCTATCGAGGTATTTTTGTAAGTAACATAACTATACGGACTCAGTTATTCTGAACATTTCCAAAACACAATGTTTCCTTCGATAAATAATTCGTATTAAAGTACCTGTATTGAATTATTGTTAATGAATTTAAAAGAGATAAGTTGCAGGTTCATACTCACCATATGTCAAGTCCTTAAAAATTCGGCCTCAGATATTATTTCATCATCATCATCATCACCAGCCTCTGGATGTCCACTGCTGGACATGGGTCTTCCCTAATCCACGCCACGCCTGATAACTCTGGTCTTTCCGAATACAGCTGCTTCCCGTCTTCTTCTTCTGATGTTATTTATCAAAGAAAAATATAGAGCGTCAAACATTGATCGGAATGTACACGTCTGAGATGAGCGAATTGATATGAGATAAACTTTGCACTGTGTTTAGACGTCCCACGTGCTAATATTAGTTCTATCCGCTTTGATTAAAAGACTCTTCGCTCGACTGATAATATATTTGTATATACTTATACTAACATTTACATTTGTACTTGACATTGGTGTTTCGAGTTGTAAAAGATATTTTTAGTATTTTACTAGTATCTATTTAAGATTTACGTTATCTCAGAACTCACGGATAGACTGTATTGGAGACACAGATTAATGGGTCATCGACTGCTTGTAAAATTATTTTTTGAAAATTGGTACCTTTAAATATATATCTTGTACTCGCTTTGTCGACGTACTTACCAAAAGAGTTTGAAGAACACTAAATTTTTACTATTGCCAACATTTCCTTAATCAATCAATCCTCAATTTTATTGTATTAAGGTCAGACATGAGTCTCTTTTCAGAATGAGAAGGATTTAGCCCAAAAGTACAGCTGGCGAAGTACATATCGGCAGACTTAGCATACATTTTACATAATGTTATCATAATGTTTTAACTAAATCGCGCTTAGCTGCTGTCCACATTACACCGACACACACGGTCCTATTTACATTTCATCTCCGCCTCGTCTTCGCTGTGGCCTTATTTGCGGTAAGCGAGAAAATGTCAGATATTTGTCCAATACAGATAGGTTCCGGTGAAACTTATTGCATGTTTATTTTTCATTACTCCATGTTCAACCTACGATTACAATAAACGTAATTATACATTCTCATCTATTAAGGATATATATTAACAGATATCTTATAAAATGTCATCTGATAAATACTTTTGCTTTTTTAACTCTGTTTAACAAAAATATATCTTTACTTAATGTACAGCTCTTAGTTGTAAGAAACTACCATTTTTAGCGATTTATAAGATTAGCAAGCTTGGACCTTCAATATTTTTGTCTTCTTCAAAATTTATTAGAAGCATACATTAATAGTATAATTGACACAATGGCAGCGGCATTGTATGATTTGCGTTCGAACAGAAATAGAGTCTTATTCAACGTCGATCGGTCTATTTCGATCGTGGCGCAGAATCTATGGACAAATCGTTCGAAATATTCAGTACAGCCCGCGAATATTCGAATTGACTATTTACATTTGTTCACGTGGAAAACGTGGTCAGAGAATCAGACTTCGGCGTCGGAAAATAAATTTGAACGGTTAGTAAAATGTTGATATGAAATATGAAATATTTGGTGGTTTCATGCGATTTTACTTTGATTGTGTAAATTGGTTGTAATTTGGTAATCATAAGTAATAATTTAATTATCATAATAATAATAATAATGTTTAATTTCTTGTTGATTAGAATGATAGGTACACCGTTAACATTATTTTATTAAAACCATTATGATCAGCCTGACACCATCCGCTGCTGGACACGGGCCTTCTCGGGGCCTTTTTTGTCCACAATGCCCACGCTGGGCATGCAGTGCTGTGACAAAGGTGTTCAGCAGTATCTGTGTAGACCAGCCAGTCATCAATCAAGCCAAGCCAAGTAGATCGGCCAGTCATTGTAGTATAATATATGTATAGTAACAATAACTTAAATCATATTCTCGTATAAGTCTGCCAACCCGCACTTGGACACCGTGGCAAACTATGGCCTTAACCATATTCCAACATATCCAATATATCCATATTCCAACAGTGGAATGTTAAATGGGTCGATTATATACTCCTATAACGTTAATAATTAACGCGGTTGCAGATACCAAACTATATTAAAAAACGTTGGTCTTAGTCGGCTATTTAAAGATACGGTAACATATGACACGGCTATATTAATGTGTATTGGAGAAGCGTGGAGAAGTAAAACTCAAGATTCAGTCAGATGCGGTAGCTTCTGCCTCAATGCGGTGCAAAATAGGTCGTAGTGATTTTCGTAGTCTATTATGCATTGCGCGTAGTACGTTCGTAGCCGCGTCGGCGCGTAGATTCATTAGGGCGAGGTAGTGCGATGACTTCCAATCTATCATTCCGCGACGATGTAATGATGTTAATAATGTTCATAGATTTTATAATTATCATTATAATTATCTAAGTGGTGAATATTAATCTATGGAGTATGTTTATATGTTATCAGTTGTCTGATTATTAATTTAATGTAAAGTGTGGATTAAATATTTTATAGGTCTCATTGTTCGGCACGAGTTTTCTTCACAATTGCGGCAGGTTTAGAGCAGTTTCCACCACGCAGCTCCAGTAACATACGGACATGCAGCATTTTTGGTTCAGATTTTGCCATGATAGATAAACTATAACGCAAACCACCCATTGAAAATTAAAAAATATAGGGACAGAAACATTAAAATTTCATCTGTAGTACAGTATTCAGCGAGACGCATAATTCGAAATTTGAAATTCGAATCCGGGTAGCTTACTGCAGTCCAAAGTACAACATGCGTAGTACGCAACGTAATCCTCGCAGCGCCGTAGCTTCGTAGCCACGTAGGCTTGTAGGCTTATCATCGAGCAATGCGCTACGCTATACGCTGCCATTGCTTATATGAATACGCTCTCCTACGAATACAATAGAGTATATGCATACTTTTATTTGACCTCACTTTAAGTTGTTCAATCTGGGATGTATTCTTAATAATTAATTTGATTCCGCTCAGATATACATAGATGCTACAGTATTAACAATTTTGTATATATAATAGTATGTGCATATTTGATATTAATACATTATTAAAGTTACATACTTTTTCATACAGGTACGGCTGCTACATTGCAGTGCAAAAAACAATTAAAATTTAAAAATATATTGGTGATATTAATGTTAATCGACATTTTTGAAATGAAGGGCACTGTTTTGCAACTACAATTGCAAAAATAAAATGGAATTGCCTTATATGTGAAATATTTGCAATGAATTATCCTGGCATATGCAATATATGCATACACAGAAATAATTTCAATCCAAACCTAAATATTGGCAACGTACCAAAGCTGCCAATGGCTACATACATACATACTTGTACATGTATCCGAATATATTGCGTATTGTTTAAAATTTATCTAAAGTATTTTTACAGAGTATTCTTTATTTCCCTTATAATAAATATCAATTAATTTATTTAATGATCGCCTATAATAACTGCATCTAAGCTTTTTCATTTAGGATTACCGGACATTAAATTGGCAGTTATTATATCTTAAAACTATGAGCAGATGAACTACGATCAGGAATATCGTATACTACGATCGTTATCACGGCTCAATAATGTTTAAAACGTGCTTTCTATAGCAGTTCGTCGAAACGGTGTCACAATCAAACTTGTCGTTAAACTTCCGAAGCGATACTTCTGTTTAATTGGCGAAGTTCTCCTGATATAGTTGGAATTATTGTTGTAACGTTTCGATATAATATTATTATTAACTTAGTGAAATTAATTATTAGTCAATTAATTATTCATGCCCTCTGCGTACCCCGTAAGGGACTTACCGTGAAGATATATATGTGTTAAGTAAATGATAACTTAGTTGATCTCTTTGTGAAGCGCGATTGTTGATCGAAAAGTCCTGTGTTGATTCCTGGTCCGTTAACCTTTCCAAGGGCAATTACTTCCTAGATTTCTTAGAACATATACTCGTAAATATATGCAATCAGACCTTTTTTTCCAGTCTTTCCTGAAGTTGGATCTAGTAAGCTGTACTAACTCTTTGTGAAAAAGATAAGCGGTGCACACTTATCCATTTAGTATTTTAAACTATGCAAAATTCCATCTAAAATTCACAACACTGATGGATACTTCCTGAATAAAATTAATTGTGACCAATCAAATAATTAATAACAAGAGAAACATCGTTAAAACAATCAAATTACCAAATAGCATTAGCATTAACATCTGTTCGAATTAATTGTATCCATTAATAACTCAACAATAGCCTAATTTGATTGTTATGTTGCGATATATTTTTAACATGGCAATATTGAAATTATTTTTTGTGTGCTTGTGTATGTGTATGTTTGTGTGTCTATCTATGCATATCGTAAGTTAATGGCTCAACAATGAACTAGTCTAATTGCTGTGTTTTAATATATTTTTAACAACGATAGTGTTACTCGTGTAATAATTCAATTTGTGACAGCGTATATTCATATAATATATGTACATATGTGTTTGTGGGTGTGAATGCCATTCATTGTAATATTATAAACGTGAAAAGGCTCTCATCAGTTTTTTTTTCATTGTAAAACAGATGAATCATTCGTAGCAAAAAATGTACTAGTTAATTAGAGTACTTTTTAATAAATCAATGTTTCGAATAATGAAGGATGAAATATTATATGAGTCACACAAATTTGTGCCAAAACGAAGTAATAATAATAGGTAGCATTAAATAAATTGAGAAAGAAATCGTTGTGACGACTTGACCATCTTTAATAAGGTATTAAGCGGTTATAATAATGCTGACCATGATCATGATGATAAATCACATAATTTTTATTATGTCTTCATCATTAGCAAGGAACATGATTTCCGATGCAAAAACGTGCACCAAGCACTATATACCTACTTATAACACCTTAAAAAATTCGACTTTTCACGTACATTTTAGTAGGTAGCCGGAAATCCTCTAATGCCGCAAATAGTAGAAACGGCAATAAAAATCCGGGTAATCCATACAAAGCTTTATGGAGGCCGACTTGTCCACACCGCCGGGATGTTTTTATCTTGTGAACATAATATCTAATATTGTAAGCATAAGATCTAGTATTGTAAACATAACAAAATGTGGTATCGTAAACATAACAATATTAGGTGTTGTAAACGTAACAATATTTAGTATTATAAAAATGTTGTTTAGAATAATATTTACGCAATTATAAGTGACGACGGATCAGGAAGTCCTGGATTCAAATTCCGGATTGGTTACTACTGGATTTTCCTAATTTAAAATTTCTAGCAGTGACTCGGAGTCTGGTATTGTGCCCAGTGGATGGAATAGGCCACCACCTATTCCATGGGATGTTCCAAATGTAGGTAACTGGTGAAATGTGGGTTGCACTGCACTCCTTTGTCTACCTCTTCGGGGATTACAGGAGTGATGTTACGTTTTGTAGGATAAAACATTTGCTGCAATAACAATGAAGGAAAAACATCGTGAGAAAGCTTGCACACTTTTATAGGCAAATTTAAATTTGTCTATTTTCTTTAGGCGTTTGAAGTCTTTCAATGCCATGGCCTTCAAATCTTTTTATTCTGAAAAAAGCCCAATATCCAACAGTGGAACGATAAAAGGACTCTTTATGATCTATGACGCGAACTTTTGTATGGCTTAGTCATACAAAAGTTGATGGGTGTTTGACTCTTTTTAGCGCGGTTACTGTGTTTTTACTATATAAACATATGCACTCACATATGTATGTATGTATGTAACCCCAGAGACGAGGTCAGTACTGGTATCATTTCTGTAATAAATATGAAGTTAAACCACTGGGCTTTCATTGGCTGGCATTTACACTTTTTTCATTGTTTATAATTACTATTGTTTTCTGTCTTATTAAATTATTAATCTATTATATATTATCACGCCAGGTTCCTTACATAATAGGCAGAGAACACTGAGTATCAAATATCTTAGTTATCATAGAGCTCTAGCTACTCCTTCTGTATTCCTCACTACATTTAAGTATTATTTCGGAACCTACCAACTTCTCTATCAGCCAAAATGAAATATTATCCCGTAAGAGAACTAAATTGACAATATAATAACGACGTTTAATAATTATATGTTCACGACAAGTCGCTTAGGGGTGAGTAGAAAACACCAAGTACCGAATATGTTTATTATTATAAGCCGGATGTATATCTCCATTCATCACTCTTTTCATACACGCACGCCGGGTTCTTTCCAGTCTTGTTAATACAATATTCACGGCAGCGCAGATGGAAGGGTCCCGTCTTATGAATTACAAGCTATCGTTGAGTTTTTCCGATACCCATTTGTTATATTGTGGATATTCAGCCGACTATACGAATTTGACGGCGAAAAAAATTCACGTGCAAATACACCGAAACCTTTCTTATCTCATACATATTTCTGAGATTGTGTTATTTTTATTTATCTATCGTTGGCGAGATATTTACGAGGGTTTTACGACACGGTTACGTCGTCGCCGGTTTTGGTAGCGATAAAATAGTGATACACTAATTGATTATGTTTTTATACCGTATTTTGCTGTCTCGTTGCTCTAGTGGTTCACACGCGACTGTTAAACGAAAGATTCTGGGCTCGATGATTGGAGATATACATCCGGCTTATAATAATAAACATATTCGGTACTTGGTGTTTTCTACTCACCCC
>DWEC01000155.1:0-20531 GCA_018245735.1 Microceris miodesmiata
GGTTACGACATTCCTCTGCTGATTACAAGCGTGTTGTTACGTGTTAACCTAATTTGTTTTCGAATTAAATAAATCTATTGTAGATTTATTAATTTCAAAAAACCGATTTATGAGACATTTATGAGAAACAGAAATGTTACAACGCTTGTTAAGTGTTTATACTGAGATTTATAATGTCATTATTTTAATACGTGCAAAGAAAAGATGCGAAGAAATTCTCTTGCATAAAAAACAAACCGGTTAAAAAATTTCATAAGGAACGAAGGAGCGGGAAAGATTCCTTAGTACGTAGCGCATACTTGGAGTTTTGCCCGCATAACTGCTGGTAAGAGATTAAATAATAAGAGAAAATAATGTTTTTTATATTATGTTACAAAGTGTTTATTTTAATAATTAACCATTGACAATACATGCATGTTATCTTCTAACTTTTTTGTTATAAATTTTGACACCACACTAACACAACACTGGACGGCCAGAAAAAGAAAAATGTTGTGTTGAACTTAGAAAAAAAAAAATTGTTTGCGTTGTGAAGTATTGGCACCGATATGAAGTGCAAACAACTTGTGAGGGTACTTAGCGTACAGTTTACACAACAAACACGAGACCTTTCCTTACAAGTTCCATTATGAACAGTCAACAGAAGCACAAAAGTCTCCAAAATACGACCAAAAACAATCGATTCGCCCGTAGCTTCGCGAGCTACGGAACAGGGATGGCGCTCAATTTTCTTTTATTGTCGAAATATTTAACAGCTAAGTTATATGTCGGTGATTTCAAAAGTGTCTGTAAATGTAGAATTCAATTCGTAAACTACTAACTTCATGATTTCAAAAACACCATTTTTTATGAATTATTTTATTTTAGTCAATTAAGCCAATTAGTTATTTGAATAACCTTCATATTTTCGCGTACATCGGAAATGAAATTCTGAAACAAGAAATTCGAAGAACATGTTTTATTAGGTTCTATTAATTATCTTTATCATTTTTTATCTTTATGGTTATCTAGCAGTTTTTATTTTAAACAGATGTGAGTGTAGCAACCCTAATGAGGAGTATCTTTTCGTCAACAGCTTTGTCAACTGATATGCGATACCGCATTATGCAGGTTCCATATTTGAAAAATTCCTTGTTTACCCAATGATCAGGTTACGTTAGACGCCGGGTCGACAACCCGAATAGAGTTATTACAATATGTGGGTTTAGTGAACCTTTATAACTTAGTATCACCATGACCAAACAATACATAGACTTTTTTATACTGAAGAATGTAGAATGATCCAATATGGTTGAAACGTGCTTAAACAAAATACGTAATATGAAATAATGCATCTACCCATTATTATTCCGTCCAGTTTCTCGGGAGTAGCCACAAGTAACTAGTAAAAACTACGAGCCTTTAATCTATCTTTTTGAAAACACATTTTATTAGGTATTGCAGGACCCAGGGCAGCCAAGACCAGTTTCAGGAGAACAAATACTACATGCTGTTGATTTCTAAAAAAAATCTTCTTGACTTGTAATAAATTATATTTTCCTATCTCTCAGATTCCACTCAGGTTCCGGCCGGGTCGACAACCCACTTGAATGGTAGACCGAGCTGACTGAATACAATGGGCAAGGGCATGCTCTATTGAAAACGGGGATACATCTTAAGGGCATGAATAACAATTACTTACTTGTACTTATTGCAAATCAGTTCTGATTTATGTGGTGGTGGACATGAATAGCATCTGTTCGTGAGCTATCGTGAAGATATAAATCAACATTTGTCTCTTAGGAAGTCTATTAATTGATATTAACGTGGACGCAAATATTATGTTAAATTACAATAATCTTAGTGCGATTTTGAGTGGTGGATAGATTAAACATTAGGGCTTCTATAATATTTGTCTTTGAATAATACAATAATAATGAACTCAAAGACAAAAGGAAGAAAACAATTTCAACTTGCAAGTACTACAACAATGTTAAACGTACTTAACAGAAAAAGCATGATTGATAAAACGACCGTTATAGAAAAATCGTGATTGATAAAGTACAAAAATTAAAGAACACAAAACAAAAAGTAGCAAATAAACGAAACAACAAAACAAATCTATTCTGAACAAGAAACTAAAATAGCTAATTTGAAGGAAGAAAGACAATTAGAAGCAATCTCTAAAAGTATAGCTTCGCGAATGAATATTAATGCATTACCATTATGTAGTCAAGCAAATGATGTGTGAAATGAAGGTGCACGGTCGATTCACGAGACGAGACACGGTTAAACGTGCTGGCGACAACACAGAACACAACTGAGGCGTAACGTCACTAGACCGAGGCGATCATATCATTCCTCAAGATTCCTCAAGTACCACCTTAATTCACGTATGATTCTTCGAGAAAGCCCGCTCCGATGCGATCTTGCGACGATCGGCGAAAGCTCATAATAGGTTTGAAACTAGTCAGGCTATTTAAAAAATCAAGTAAGGTTGGTCGGTAAATACGAGTATGTTATTTAAACCATATACATAGATATTGGAGCTACCAGGCAGTGATAATCTAGGGGTTTAGAATTCAGTCTTGAGTCACAATTAATAGACACACTTCCCCATATGGCAACACGGCTCACGGCTACGGAACGGCCACGGAATCAAACAAATTATCAGTACATCTAATTCAATAAATATATTGAATACGCTTCTACACGATATAATAAATTATATATGTAGGTTAGTGAACGCCGGCAAGCATTCAAAATTGAATTCTGACCTCCGATTAACAAAACATGACATGACGGAAAATACGTAATCTTAGACGGTACATAATTTAATCATGTAAATAGGTAATCATTAAACGTTTAATAGAAATTACCATATGACTTACATATGTGATATTCTATGGCTGAACTCTACTAGATATAGATACGAAACCAAAGTGGATAGTAATATAAGTACGTAACTTTTATGATCCCAGAGAACAATATATTTACAAGAATTATAATCACTAATTAGCATGTGGAATGAAGCAAGACGACGTACACGTACGAATCCAGGGAACGAGAAACGTGTAGAAATTCCATCTACTGATCATCATCATCCGCTGATGTTTTTAATTAAATGTATTCCGAAAAAAAATATTTCTTGTTTATCTGAGATGATGTTGACGGTTTGTATAAAATTCTACGAAAAATATTACCAAACGAATATAAGATACAAATGACGAAAATATTTTTTTTTCGTTTCATTTACCTAACATAAATGTCTAAAACAAAAATGTCTTAGTACATATCTACGCACTATGACACGTTCCTTACAAAAGCTTCACGCGTTCTCCTTTCACCTTAAAAAGCGCTAAAACGTTTAATAAAACCATCCCGAAGTTGACTTGCGTGCTCACACTGACAAATTATGCGCATACTAAATATAATAAACGCGAATTACGCAACAGCTAAGACGTGCGTCTTACATACATACTAATTATCGCATGCGTGAATTTGAAAGCGTGTGATTTGATGATCTTATCGATTTCATAATATTCTATGAAATCTATATAGAATAACCGATTCTATGGTAATAAACTACCGAGGATAATAAAAGAAATGTGAAACCTCGATGTTGTCTTTTATATGAAAAAATAGTCTGCCGATATACAACATTAACTGTAATGTATATTTTCGCCCACAGCTGGGCATTAGTTCTAGTTCAACATGGTGCACCAGTGAGAATTGACAGAGATGAACACATTTTTTTTAATCGACCTATTTTATTATTCCACTGTTGGAATATGGGTCTCCTCTCGTTTTGAGAGGGTTATAACTTATAAACACATTGGTCAACATAAATTAGCGTAAAACATTAAATGTACTTTGCAAATTACTTGTAATGATATGGTCACAAAAAGTGCTAAAAACTGAACACATGTACATTTGGGGACATGAAATATACGATAACCGCATGTTTGCACAACGGCGTACAACAGCAAAATGGCAATAGATTATGGCATAAAATGGCAATTATTTTTGTCGTCGGTTCAAGCCAATGTTTATTAATGCCAGGGGACAATGATCTTATACATTCATCTGTATATCATTTCGCTACGTTAAACATTTCAAGGCCGTTTCAACTCTAGGCATATTTTGTACCTGACTCTAAGCATATTTTCCTTCATTATTCATTGATGCTAAAATACGCGTCGCTGTTTTCGCAATTAGGGAAGCTATAGACTGGCGGCAAGCAAATAAACCGGCTTTTTTATTCGTTGCTAATTTTCTAATTCGTTGACTTTGATGGAACTATTCGTAGAATTTGGAGTAAATGTTTGCCGGCTTTATGAACTTTACTGATAAGTATTGATATTTAATTGAGGTATTGTATTTCATATTCTATTTAGAAATGTATTTGATCATTCCGAGAACTTTGCCTGTCTACCGCAAAAAATTCAGGAATGTGGAGAAAGTATTATATCCTACATATTTAGGAGGCAGAAATATTGCTTCGCTATGTTTAAACAACCCCGACCTGGGGTTTGAACCCAGGACCTCCCGATCGGCAGTCGGGCTTGCAACCACTCGACCAACGAGGCAGTCATATATATGATAATCTTTGATAATTATACAACTTTAACTTTTATATACAACGTTGAAACATTAAATAATTAACGATTTGTGGTCGAATTTTAGAATACTGTGCGTCACTGACATTTTAGTAACAAGTTATACATGTACTATACTTACATAATTATACTATACATATACTATACTACAGATGTAGTAGAAACTGTCGGTTGTGTTTGGTCAACAATTGCAATTCGCAGCTCCTTGACATATTTGCGTCTAGCGGTTTGCCATATGCGTTATGTTACGTCAATCACAATATCAAACACAGACAGACATGCAATATCTAAGGTAAATAAATATGTAACATCACACATAGAGTATTTATAGTTTACCTATGTAAATTTGTATGAAACTTTAGCGATCAACAACAGAAAAATATTTAAGTAGGATCTGTATGAATTTTGTAAACACTTCTTAGCGCTCGTTATCTTTTTCTAAATAAATATACATACATTAAAATCTATTTTATTTATTGTATCTGACGTAAAACGAAATAAAGCCTCACCTTAAGTTACGAGGCAAACAATTTTGGCTATAATTATATTTATGTTTGATTGGCAGCTATAACACGCAGGGGAAGTCACCGGGTGAAACAATGAAAATTAAATAATTAAAAAAGTTCCTTAACTATCAAGTAAAAACATAATAACAATAATATAAATATATACATACATACAAACAGACACGCAGAGACACGAATGTATGTGTGTGCGTGTGCCTGTGCTTGAGCGTTTGCTAGTGTATTTATTCCATTGTCGTCTAGAGGTCATAGAATCGACATACAATAATTTCTAAATCGATTACGGCAAATGTGGTACAAAAATAGAAAACCGCACTAAGACCCGCATGCGAGCGACATTCAGGCTATATATAGCCGCGCGACAATGACACGCTTACCGTGCTTCCGATGTTTACGTACTGTGCCATCCGTTCTATCGGCGAACGAACATCGTGTCTCATGCGTTATTGGTATGTTTCATACAACAATGTCGTATGGAGGAACACTTTCGTCAAGCAATGTCTTGGAACATCTCAGAAAGTTAATAGACTCACTACCCATTTCATAGTGAGATGTAACGTAGCTGGTGAAACATGCGTGTGTACTGCACTCCTCTGTGTACCTCTTCGGCAAGATACAGGCATGATATTACACTATCTCAGAAAGTAAGCTAAGCCTGTGTTAAAGTAACCAGACGGTTGATAAAGCATATATGTACATATATTTACACATATTAATATGAATTTATATAAAAAATTTATTATACCCAGGCACAGAACAAATACATACTCGTGTTCATCTGGGAAGCATTTGTCGTGGGTGGGAATTGCTAAAACCACTAACTACCGAACCAACGAACCAGTCAATGGAATCGCAAAACCTTTATTCGAATGTAAAATCTTTAATGTACGAAAATGACGAAACCGACAGAACTAAACGTTACTGTGCGTATGAAATTATCGCACCCATTAATTCGCTTAACGACGCTGCTTACATTCTTGCCAAGGCCACTGGGGCTTATATACATTCTAATCTATGTATGACACTGAGGAACCACGCCGCGAACGAGGTAATGATGCTGATGTCCATAAAATCTAAATAAAGCACAAAAATGTTGATGATGTAACGATTATATTGTATACCTACACAATTTGCAAGGTCATGGTGAGGTCGCCGGAATATTTGTGCTGATATAAATAAAAAGGAATAGTATTCCGAGATTAAATAAATATAATTCGAGAATAGTGTAAGTGACCTTAGAGTTCATGAAATAAAATTTCTAAGGCGTGTGAAGTCTGCCAACCCGCATTTCGCCAGCGTGGCAGATTTTTACCTTAACCCTCTTATTATGAGAGGAGACGCGTGTTCCAATAGCGGTATGATAAAAAGAGTCGGAACGGAGTAATATAAGTCACTGGAACGAAATGGTAAGTGATAGGTAGTAATATAATCGATTTTACAAGATTGTGAATAGAATGAATAAACGCATTACAATGGCAAAAACAAACGCCGCAGTACAAATTAATATGGTATTGATGTGGCTCTTGTGACAGTTACGGGAAAACTGACATCGTAATATTTAGATTTCCATTAGTTGAGATTGCATCGTTTCAATAAAATCGATTAACAACGGAGTTAGCTGTTTTATCGATTATACATAAGTTCATTTAAAAAAAAAAACTTTTGTTCTTGTATTCATAATTGATCGTTTATCTATGTTCATAACGTGACATATACTTACGTGTATAGTATTTTCATATGGAGTATGATGACTTTTTTTATTTTAAACACAAGGTAATTGTTATAATAAGCAGCTAGCCTGTATCAATCAACAACGTTGTTCAAGAGCCCTAAATTTTTCAGACGAATAACAAAAGCACCTCTCCCATGAAATATTTAATTATAATTGCATTATATTTTAAGGAAATATATACAGGAAACAATCTAAATTACCATCATTTTAATTAACGTGATACTATCAATTTAATTAAAGTACACACACACACACGCGATTAACGAAAATAAAAGTCAATAATGATTAATAATTATACAAGACTTTTTAACGAAACAAATTAATTTGCATTTACATCAGCGGCATACCAGATATTTACGAACGATTTTGACGATCATTAAATCCGTCATAATATTTACAGTATAGTAAAAACGAGCTATACTAAAAGTGTAACATAATGACGTGTGTGTATGATAAACTCGTAATATTGTTTACGGAGGCGCGGGCAATATGCCAGGGCGTCGCCTTTTTTTTGCTATCGGTCAAGGTGAAGTTAAAACGGGCGGGGCGGTCTCTTGGCTATTACTAGCGAATGCGCTGTCATGTTGCGTATCGTTTCGTATCTTTCTATTGGTATATAGAATTTTTTAATGTAAACGGATAGATTTATGTAAGAATAGAACTTTTGTAATAAGTATGACTACTTGACTAGTGTTAATTCCTAATATAATTACCAGTGATTATTACAAATTTTAAAATAACACAGATAGTTGAAAGTCACGTCAGTGATTTTAACATATTTTTTTGCACTCAGTTGATTCTGATTATTATTATTATCGTGAATCCCTTTATACTAGATGTACGAAATATATTATCTAATTCTAATTGGATATGTATTTGCAACACGAACACACATTCATCGGACAAGTTGTGTAAGGGTTTTCAGTGAACAACAAACAGTATATATTTCGTGTTGTTTTGGTAGCTGTGAGAGCCACCACGCTCTTTTCGTCCTTCATCACGAGATCGTTACATACGGATAAGAGCCCATAAAGTGGTCAAGTAATTCTCCTTACCGTCACTTATGTGGATCGCACCTATCCAAATCTGCACTCACAACGAGCACACAGATTGAAATGCTCTCTCTGAATATTGTTATATTTACATTCCGTTACGAAAACTTCAAAATACATCAGCGTGTTTGTACGTGGACGATTGGAGATTGAATTGAATAAATAACATGTTCTGATACTGAAGTGCATGGCAATTTATACCTATATTACATATATAATAACATACATACATATATAATCTCATTTATGCATTATACATATGCACATCAGTTAAACATTTTATAATGACCATTGTCATTTCCATCGCGACACCTACATTAAGAAATTATAGTTTATACAAAAGTACATTATACATATATAATCTTATTTATACATTATACATATGCACATCAGTTAAACCTTTTATAATGACCATTGTCACTGCCATCGCGACACCTACATTAAGAAATATGTAAGTAGGAACTTTGAATCAATTTTACTGTCGAAAAAAATTGTTTGAGTCTGAAGAGTACGCTCTCCGGTGTACCGGTTTCGAACATAATAAATACCGACACCACCGACTGCACTAATCGTGACTTACCGATACTTACTAATCGGGCTAATATAACTTACGGTCTCATTGGTGTAGCCATGTCACCAATTAATTGTAACCAATTGTGTTACTAACAATGTATGGTACGTAAACTAATTCACACTACCAGTCCTTAAAGTCTTGTTCGAGGTTGGTTGCAAGTGCTTATTGTAAGCTACGACTTTTTTCACTTAAAAAACATAACTGTTAAACTTTCAGCTGTAGTATGAAGAATAATAAGTAACATTATTATAGATGTCTTTTAATTAACTTTAAAGGTATCTTGGAATTAACTAAATGTAACGTTATAGTAACGTAAAGGTTAAATCTGTATATAAAGCTCAAATTATTATGATCATTAAAAACTAAGGCTAAGATATGTACCTACAAATGATGAAAGCGTAAAATCGCTGCGCTTCTGACTTTACACAATTACATATTATGTATATTATAACTTTTTAAATATAATTTGGTATGAAAGTACAATTTATGTTTGCAGGCCTCCGGCAGGCAGTGGAATATAATATTCGGCCAGCGCTATAAACTATAACTTTAGACTTTCGTATCGAAAAGGCCCGTTTTCAACATTGAAGCAATACAGACGTCGATGACGATGAGGTGATGACAATGATTAGGTAATGCAAATTTATTAATGTAATAAACGAGTTCATCTAACATGATAGCAGTCACAATTTTGTCGGCAGTCCGGCGTCGCGGGTTTGATTCCAGCACAGGAGAAATATTTACCTACATGATGGGCTCGAGAATTTCCTCCGTCTCTAGGTTGATATTATCAATATAAGTATGTATTTAGAAATGTACATACATATATCTATAGTTTGTCAGTTATCTGGTCTCCATAGCAGAGGCTCGGCCTAGTTTAGGATCAGCCGTGTGTGAAGCTGTTCCAACATATTATCTATATAGGTATCACATGTTGTCAAGATATGATCTACATATAACGTGACGAGAAACATTTGTGTCGCTTTTTAAGAGCAATGCGCGCACGAAGGAATGTGACATTTGGTACAGTTAAAGTTTATATTGAAAAAGACAGAAAGATAAAACTTTTATATCAATTGGCTCACGTACTGTTTACGTTAATAGTACAGATATCAGAGACAAAAATGTCTATGGTCAAACAGTAACAGAGTAAACATTTGTTCTGTCTGTACTTTTTCACATCAAACCGTAAACAAATGACGTTCAAAATTTAATGAATTACGGTCGGAATATCGACTAGTTCTATGCCACTAGTCCTTATAAAATGCTGTATATGTCCCTTTTACTTTCAACAACCAAAAGATGAGATCGAATTGGAGTCTCAGAATAACTCCGTTTATTCGACTAACAATACCGTCATCGAGCTTAAACCTACTCGTAAACCATTCAAAATGGCGTGTTAGGATGATATAGTATCAATGAAAGGACAGAAACCAAATAAGTGGTAAGTTAAGGACGTGGACTGACCGTGTCACCCTTCCTCCATCGCACCACTCGCCGAAGATTGAAGTTTCATCCGCATCAAGTGGACTTGTGGCGGTCCTCCACAGTTCGGTTTTTACGATCCTTTTTGCCGCGCACGTGCAAAATGTGGAATGAGCTTCCATCCGAGGTTTTTCCGGAGCATTATGACATAGGGTTCTTGAAGAAAAGCGCAAAGACAGGTCTTGTTCAAAGCCGGCAAAGCATTGGTGACTCCCCGGGTGTTGCAAGTGTCCATAGGCGACGGTGACCACTCGCACCACCAGCAGGTGCCCTGTCTGTCTATTTGCTAGGCTAACTATAAAAAAGCCATTGAATGAACATCATGATCAACCCGATCATCCGTTCATTGTTAGACATGACTCTCCTTACAGAATAAAAAAAGGGTTGATGAGGCCATAGTGGCACGCTATCCGTTGTACAAATACGAATTCACAGACATAGCTTAGAAAAGATACGTATATAAAACGAGCAGATTTCATATTATCATAAACAGTAAAGGAGATGTAATGTATAACACATATTATATTCGGTAACCACAGACGCATACTCGACATTCGTATAACCGATACGTTTATTCATTCAATCTGTATCCCGTTACTATCGGGTAACACATTTGAAAATGTAACTTATAAAAACTGTAATAGACGTTGTACGACCAATGTCGATGTGTCGGCTGGTGACCACGGTTTCATATGATACTATATTTTTTAAAAATCAGAGGATAAACTAACTACGCGGATTTTTCAGTGGAATGAGTGTTTATTTAATGGTTATTAGCGAGAATGTTTGTAATACCTAGATTTAGTTACCTATTAACACCGAATTCGTGGAACTTTAAATTTGCGTAACAAACGTGAAATTATGTTTTAAAAATAGTCAACATTTAATTTTTTTTTTTACATTATATTCGTTAACGATATATAACTGAGAGACTCCATAAACCCGTATAGTATTGTCACCCTACACACATAGGACCCATAGAGGCGGTCATTGATAAGTCGCTCTATAGATAGACGTAGACATTGGGAGCAGATGTGTATGATGTCACCGATATCTTAACCGAGTACGGATCGATGTCAATAGAGCTAAAGTGGCTTCAAGTCGGACCGATCTATATTTGTACTTGAGGACAAATGTTTCAGCTTAACGATACAATATATCATATGTTTAACTCTATTCATGTGTAATCCTTACCGTAATAAAGTAGGTGCAGTCGGTAGTACTACCCGTGTATATATATCTGCTGAGTATATCTTTAATGTATGTAAATTTTATATTACTGGTCTTTGAATTTAAATTATTAAATGAAGACGGTTCGTTAGGCTTTAGAATTTTTTGAAACAAAATAACTAAAGCAAACAAGCATTAAGTATACCGATAACATTCTTGTTAAGAATTCTACACGTCCAATGCGTGTCATCAATCAAATAGAGATATCTAGTAATAAGTAACTTTTTTTAATAAACTAATATTAAGTGTAGTTTTAAGATGCTGGGTGTTTATATATTTCTCTATAGCTTAAAATTTACAAATATCGAAAGAAGAAGTTTGTTCAATTGGAAATTTAAATGTAGTATTAAACGGGAACATTTGAATAAAACACCCATATTTCAATGTTATAAATCTTTCATACCAAATATTTGATAACACTGACTAAATGTTAAAACATGAAGACGGCCTCAAAAGGAATAGGGTAGGAATAGAAAACAATTATCAGTACCATAATTTTATCTATGCGATAGAAATAACAAACAAGACATTTCCTCTCTTTGACTACTACACTGTAGAGGCAATGCACTTCGATCGAGTTCTAGGAAGATTAGATCCATAATGGAGGTTAATTCTAACGCTCGTTAAGGGACAACGAACAATGCTAACACGTATAACATACGTCTTTCAGACGCATAAATGTAAATATTCATAATTTGTAATAATTTGTCTTCAGCCGCTCATTCACATTCACGAACAAGTAAACAGAACTCAACTTTTACGCAATAGCTTTACGACTGAAGGCATCAATCTTTGTAAATACTCGTAACAAGGAAGGAAGGCGACGCAGAGTTATAAATCACTTAATGTAATTCCTTGAGCGATTTAAATTATTTTTAGAAGGGCTTATCGACTTACTGCTCTCGCTCCGAGCGCTGTGGACCATCCCTTCATCATAACGACGTGATTGATAGTTATGGTTGAAGAAGGAAATGAAAGGTCGATTGAACAAATCGGTGATTGATTAAAGTTTTAGATACAAGACAAAAAGCAGCTTTAAATTATTCAAAAATATTTCTACTGCATTCTCCAACAAACCACAAAGCCAGCTTTATGTAATTAAACGAGATAAAACAGTGATAATAAATTCAAAACGACTGCGGTCGATCGATAAGACGAGTAAGTTCCTTGAGAAAGTAGCATAAGGTAAAAAGACGTGGCAACTAACACGAGTGTTGTATAAAACGGCTGTTAAAGTTAGAAGGCGATAAACTGATTGTGTAACAGATAAGTACAAATGGGGTAACATTACCGTATCTCACGTAGAAATATGGTAGTCACCTATCGGTAATATCAATAATCATGCACTCGCTATTCAGGACGAGGAAGTTTAAAGGGAAGATAGGTAAATGTGATTTGAACAGACCCCGTTAATTAAAGAGATATAGAAAATTATAATACGCTTATAAAACGAAATCAAACATACAGACTATTTAATTATTTAAATTATTAAGATCGTCTAATAAATTAATGTCAAATACATATTAAAACAATAAGCGACCAAGTTCAAGTTATTTCAATGGCAACTCCATTTTTCGGGAAAATTCTAAATCTGAGTCAAAATACTAAATCCAAGTTCTTTACAACAAATCATCTATACCTATTACAATTCTTGTTTGTGATTCAGTTGGAAGTTTTGTCCGTAACAATACTAAAGGTACAGATAAGCGCGAGGTGACAATAACTAATGGAATGGCAAACATATCATTGGAAACAAATATTGACAATCAATCGACAGGTCTTAGAAGTGTTCACTTTATAATTCTCACCTTCCACGTTTCGTCTGTCGGTGAAATGTAGCGGAGTATGGATGAAATTGTTTACTTCCGGTGTTGTCATTAGTAACTTTCAACTATTACTATTTACTTATAACCTGGAAAATCATAATTTGGCATTGTTCAGGCGGCTGCTGGTGCTATTTGGAAATTAGTAAATGATCGTTCACAATAACTTCTATATTTTTTAGACCTTTTGTAATATAAATAACTTCATTTTTACCTGTATTGCTTTTTATGTTTCCTACAGTTTCTATTAGTAAATTTATTACTTTGGTTTTATGGTTCGTTCTAATTTATTTTCTTCCAAAATCCTTAAACTCTAATTTAACGCCTGTTACATCATTACAAAAGTTTATGACTTGAACATAACTGGGATAGCTTGTTTACCAAAAATAACTTAGCTGTAACGTCTTCTTCCATTTTTGTTATGAATAGATTTTCTAAGGTAATAAAAAAGGTATAAAACTTACTTTAATATAAACTGTGGTTCTCCGGTTTCGATAATAAACTATAACAGTTGAAGGTTAATTTTATAATTAGATACTTCTTCATGTCCATAATGAAGCAAAAATACTTTTTAATAAACATTCACCTAATAACACTTGGTAAATGTACGTCTATGAGTTGAAGAGTGAGATGAAAAGAGTGAGACTTATTTGTGGAAGGAAAGGAAGAAGCTTTTCCTCAAAGTTAGACACGCACTATCAACTGTTTGCTAATGCTATAAAACGTACTACATATATTTTGAGTAAAAAAGGTGATTTTTTTATTGACTGCCACCTTGGTTGACTAGTTGCAAAACGCAAACTGTTGATAGAGAGGTCCTGGATTCAAATCCCGGGTTGGGTTAGGTTAGGTTAGTTAGTTAGGTTAGGACTACTGGATTTTCCTAACTTAAATTTTCTAGTGGAAATTTCTAGTAGTAACTTGTAGTCTGGATCTGTGCCCGGTGTATGGCAATAGGCCACCACCTATTCCATTGTGGGACAAAAAACGTAATTAGTGAAACGTGGGAGCATACTACACCCTTTTGCCCCTCTTGAGATTACAAGCATGATATTACGTTTTTAAAAAATTTGGAAATCGTAACCGATTACTTGCGTACCAGAAATACCGCTTCTTTCCCAAATTGGTTAGAGGTAGATATTATACAGAAGCAATTTTTTGTCGATTGATATAAACTATAAATATTTGCGCTTATTAAATTATGTAGGCCTCTTACCGTGAAAACAGGAAGTCCGAGTCCAACTATGTACAGCATAATATTGGTGACAGTGGAGTCCTTGTACGGGTGCTTGAGGGATTCATCGTCGCAGAAGAACCCCCTCTCGTACGGGTAGCCCCATAAGTAGAAGATCAGAATTAAAAAACCGACTGCAACAAAAAGAAACATTCGTTATTACAAAATATACGCGTCAAGTATATATTTAACAGTTAAACGATAACAACATGAGTGATAACAACATCGCAATTGAATACGACACAGAGTACCTAAGACAGACAAACATTTTGAACACGGGTAAATGTGTATGTATACAATGATAAAATGTATGATAAGCGACAGTGAATGTGGTTTTTATACAAAACTTGCGTAATATGTGTAAATAATTTTCATTAATGTTATTAATAATATTCTTAGCGTTAACCTAACATCTTCTGAAAACATAAAACGATTTACAACGCCGAAAGAAAAACGACACAGACAAAAAATAACGAAATAAAAATACCACAAAGCAAATATTTTACACCTAATAACCACTTTCGACAGCGACGGATAGAATTAAACAGAAAATAGATCCCATTACAATGATGCAAACGATGATAAAAAAATGTGTGTAGAGATAAATAAAAGTAGTGTTAAAGCTGGATATAGATCACAAAAACATCCGTATAATAAATCTTGAGCGCGATCAACGCTAGGAGCGTTTAAAAAAGGAACGATTAAAATCAAATGCAACACGTCAGTTGAGAATTTAAATTGGTGCGACGGGAGCGAACCCAATACGACCGAATTAACCATTGTTTCATGGATTGTTTCTTCTCCAAACATGACTAGGGATTGACAAAAAACAGCAGGTATGAATGCGCTGCTCTCAGGAATAAATGGGAAAGCAATGTCAATCTCTCTCTTTCACCCTATCCGTCTCTTCATTATTATAGTTATGGGTTTAGTTCTCTTTTTAAGTTTTCGCCGCATAGGTGATTGGAATTATCATTGGAATATCTTCAATTTAATGAGTTATTTTTTAATGTTTTATAATCTTCGTAACAACAATTTTACAAGTTACAGCCAATTTTCCTCAAATGTATTATTACCCGACAGAAAATTGAGTGAAATTTTTAAATAAGCAAACATTCGAAAACTCCAGAATTTTTAAGCACACAATAATCTTTGAAGTTTGTACTCGTCGCTTCTCGTAAGATTTTTTAAAGGGGAACCCCTCTTTGTTATTGATCCGGGTAAAAATAACAAGCAGAGCGTTTATGGACACTTGCATTATGGAGTTTTACGTTATGGCTATGCATTACTTGAACAGAGAAGGCCAATTGTAAACAATTGTAATAATTTCTTAATATTACCATCCAGTATTTTCTTTGCAGGCCCTGTTAGACTTGCCTTGATTGGTAAAAACCAATTGGGACTGTTCTACTTTTTTTCAAAACTTATATTATATAAGTCAATAAAGTTAATTGTATGTTAAATCAACTAGTGCGACGTTTTATCAATAATGGGACTGTCAATGACTATACTTAAAATATTTGAGTCACAAAAGTGTCACATCATCTAGTACGTACCTAGTATAATAACATTTACAAATTGATACTTGACTATACTAACAAACGATGATAATGGTAGCTTTGAAGGTAAATCGGAATCCTTAAACACGAATAATATCAAATGATGCTAGAATGTTCCAAAAAGTACGTAAAATCTTATGACAATTAAATTCATATTAAATTTAAAAAAATTTAGTCTGCCTACCTTTCACGTCTTTGAACTAAATCGATCGTGTTGAAATATTACATTTCCGGGCAATTGAAATCTCGTGGGAAGTGAGAATAAAAGCTTGAGGTTTTATTAATGACGTATGAAAGAAAGATAGACAATTCCATAAACATCACGCTTTGAATTCTTTTTCGTATTTTATCTAGTCCATTTGCTTTTACAACATAATAAATCAAATATCACACCGATCTATCTAAGTCGCCGACAAGGATGAAGCAACGATAGATCAATAAGATATTATCGTGGGGAGATGAAAAGTTCTTAATGAAAAAGAATTGTTTGCACTAGACTTGATGAAGTATGAGCATCGGCGGCTTCGTAAACAAACGCGAACGGTTCATTCAACGTGGTTAGATCATAAAAACGACTTATGAATCACTCGATCGCCTTCGCTGCGGTGTTGTCTCAACGAATTAGGCCGACGACCCGTATTACATAATAGATCCTAGAGCTCCGGCGTTAGGTTACACAGTAGTGGTTTGTAATTCCAACGCGGTTGCGGTCAAAGTTCGGGCTGCCGACCACGTTGAAACACGAGCAGCAGATTCGTTTTACACGCCGATGATTACTCAACGTACGACCAATAACAGAATTAGGATCATGCGATGTGACTGATTCTATGTGATCAAAAATGTCACTCGAATTTATGTTTGTGGAATTAATGGTTCAAACGAAAAAGCCACTTGGATTAAAATTTGTATTATTTAATTGATGCTGGGATAAATTTGTTAGGGTATATAAACAAAAATAGAGTTACGTATACAAACATATAAGTGATGCGTTTGATGTAAAGAGAATTGAATTCCAACAGGAAATTACATCAAAGAATATAATTACAACGCTTGCAAAACAAGGAATAAACACATAAAATTCACTCTTTCAGAGAGACGTGCAGATGGAGACCAACGTAAACATGGCTGTCTCTAAAGTGCATCGCGGGCTGTAAATATTATTTAATATCAAAAAATGTATTGCATTTTAGCACCGAGTATGCATTTTAAATAATTTATGAATGGAGATAAAATAAAACTGATAGCAAAATAAACTTTTTGGTGAAATACAGCAAATTCTACAATCGATGTTTGTAATCATTAACATTAATGTGTGTATACATGTGGGTGGGAAATGAGTCCTTTCTAAATTCAATAGCTTCACTTGATATAAATATATAAAAACAAAAAGCAATATAAATAAGTATTTAATATTTTTGTATATAAACGTAAACAGTAATTGTAAAGGTACTTAAGAATGAGGTACTCGTAAATATAGGTACGACAAAAAACAAGATTTACTTAGATGTTGGCTTTTACGGTAAAATTTTTGCTCTTGTTTGTTCATTGTGGAAGTAAAAGTAAGCGTCAGTTCTGAGGCTTTTGAAAATTTGCTTTGTAATAATTATATGGTAGTACAACTAGAAAACTCCCTAAACATGAAATTGCCGACATAAACTTTCTATCGATTTCTTTCGACCGACTCTACATTAGACTACCGCATCGCCACCTTTGGAGAGCCTGAAGCTTATCAGTATCTAATCTAGTGCCTTTAGTGTATGTACGTGCATACCTATTGATGAGTACACGGATTCGATGTGAGTTTCAATCGAAGTCAATACACAATAATGAAAGTGATGATGAGGTTATTGAGCCCCGCTTCCGCGACTGCTGGTGCGGCGGACCAGGAGAGAGCACTTAAGTTAAAAGCATCCGTAATCTGCTATCTGCGCGCTGGTGTTCTGCGAGCGAGATCTAGATATTCGCAAACGTAACCAATGAATTGCAAGGGTTAATGCATACTGTCAAAAGTAACTAATGAATTGTAAGAGTTGATGCAGACTGTCATAATAATTAGACCGGCCTATCAGTCCAATGGTAACTACACCTGGCTGTGAGAAAGAGCCAGTCGTGGGTACGATTCCCATTCAGGCTAAATGTTTAAGTACCTATGTAGGTATCCATTTATATGTACTTTTGTTGGTCGTCTGATTACCGTGATAGGGGCTCTACCTAGTTTAGGGTCAGATGGCCATCTGTGGAGATTTCCTAATACATATATGTATAATATTTGTCCAGACGCGAGTGGATATTTATACAAAACGTTACCCGTGAAAATGTTTCCATAAGCGAACTATTGATCATAATGTTGCCAACGGACATCAGAAACATTCTAAAGGCCTAGAGATCCGCGCAAGCCAAATACGAAACATCACTCACTAGAAACAAGTTTAATTTATGGAACAGGTTTAAAATTAATTCCGGCTAGTTAACCCAGCAGAAACAAGAACTCTTAACGTCCAAATTCTGGAAAAAAAAACCAACATCAAGCGACATAGAATTTGGTATGCAGTAAACATTTTAAAAGTTTTATACGTGTAAATGATGAATAAATGTACGAGATAAAAGTAATTAAAGTTAATGTGGCCACAGCTTAACTATTATCTACACAGTTAGGATGCCGCTGGAGATCTGATAAGACACGGTGATACCATCGTAAATTTAACACCACAACAAACATAAAACTGTGTCAGGTAAAGCAAAGACATCTTCGTTACTTTCCTTTTATATAATTTGAACTCTATGACTTAGGAGACGAGGTTCAAAATGCAAAAGCCATAAACTGGCATGTTGTTAAGTTGATGTTGTGTAATAACATTTTCAGTAATAAAGACTTGCTAAACAAAGGTCAATGACTTTGAATTTTTTTTTATTTGAATAACGTAAACATTATCTGGAGAACCGGTTATTATGTGCTAATATTTATATACAATACCCGGTAATAAATATGTATGTACTACGTACGTTTTATTATTGTAGAACTAACAAACACCCACAAAGGCTACCAGCAATTGTATGGATACTGTCACCAAAATATACTCATATTTCAGCTCTAAGTTTAGTTAGGTTTTTACTTGAGACCATACATACTTTGCTAACCGTGAGAGAACTTCGTTTTTGAAATCGTTATACAATATTACAGTCAATGCTGGCTAGCAATAGATATGACGTATTTTACTACCAGTAAAACATAAATTATTACATTCGAAACATTCAAAATCGAACAGTTCAATCGAAAACGACGCTGGAAAGTAATAATAATAATTTCAACTATCGATCAATTTATGTTATGACTTTCGTAATAAATTGAAATGTACGGCGTTTTATTGAATGTTTATGCCAATATGGTAATATAAAGTTACATTAATCCGAGTTCGCACCGCGATTTTGTTTACTCGGTATATTTAAATGAATCAACTGAACCAGCACTGGCATACGAAAAATAATTTTACTTTAATTTTTTATATAAGAGGAGGAAAATAAGTAATCTGTAAACCAATGATTTCAAATTATGAATAAGATAATATCTATGATTACTTTCTTTCGAGCACACCTGAGACCAAGTTCACTTCATCGCGATATTCCAAAGCGTAATGGTATTCAAATATAATGGGTATGTACACATGTGCCAAACAAATCATTTATTAAACGTAACATCCCGCCTGTCATTCCCGAAGGGGTAGGTAGATGAGTGTAGTTCACTTCCATGTGTCACCACGTTTAAGTTCCATGGAATAGGTGGTGAGCCTTTTGCCTTAAACCAAGCACAGATCCAAACTCCGAATCACTACTAGAAATTCTAAATTAGAAAATTCCAATAGTACCCGGCCCGGGATTTGCACCCAGGACCCCCCCCCCCCCCCCCCCCCCCCTCCCCTCCCCCCCCCCCCCCCCCCCCGCGGTCCATTCCACTTCACCACCCTCATCATCACCCTCCCCCTCCCCTCCCCCCCACTCCAAGAAGAAAGCGCAGACCTAAGTTATACTCAGTATTGGCCCATTAATCTCGTGGTGGGTTAATCTCACTGCTGCACCAAAGTCGTGAGTTCAATTTCTATCCAAACTAAATATTAGTGTTATGAGCACAAATCTGTTTATATATTTAAATATATATATGTATGTACACACGTAGCTTATCGGCCGTCTGCTTAAGCCTCCCAATATATAGGTACACATACATATCTTTACGCCAGGGTCCTTACCGAGTAAACAGAGAGCATTCGTGAAATATTATTGTTTTTATATGAATTAAGTGCCGTTTAAATTCGGAACATAACTAAAGACACGGGAGACGCATAGCATATCGAATTGTCGGACTAATTGAACGTTGAGAGCTAGCAACATCCCTTTACTACTCACCCCCGAGAGTGTTGGTGACGGCAAAAAACACCCCCGTCTAGCCTCTGGGCTCGGACGCTGGTATTAAAAAAGGGTACGATGTAAATCAATAATACCGTATAAAATGAGCCACGCGTCGTTTAGTAGATGCCACATTATTTGTTTCTTTTGTAACGATTTCTATGGCAAGCGACCATCTTGTTATCCATTTGCGATTTATATATATAAATTTAAGTCTGAAACAGCTCGCGGGACAGCAACAGCGGCGGGAGCTCATGAGGAAGGTACTTGTACAGGTCCGAAACTAGTTGGGCCACTTATAATCATATATTCCAGGCCTTAA
>DWEC01000156.1:0-20481 GCA_018245735.1 Microceris miodesmiata
TGTGGATACCTAATATTTTTCGCCGCGTCCCACCAGGATCCTTTTTACATACAAACTAACACGTTTTTAGCACTACGTACATACACATAATACATAATCGACTTAGGACTCTTTCGGAGTGAAATCACAACGCAAAAATTTTCTCAGTATCAGAAATAAATTAGTGCTATCAACATCTTTAAGAATATCGTAACATCACGCTTATATTCCCCGAAGGAGTAGGCACAGGACTGTAGTACACTCCCACATAATAGATACAACTACTACCAAATAGTAAAATTTTTCGTTCGTTTTTATATAAATTGAGTGGTTAAACAATACAGTTAACTAGCTTATTTTGACGGTTTTATCGCTCTACATAGTTTCATAATAATCGAAGCTGCAATAATTAAAGCCGTGGCTGGCACAAAATATCATAAAACATAGAAAAGTTAATTCGAGTACCTACACACTAATAAAATATTAGATAGCTCTACAACAAGCCCTCTAAACATTTATTATTAAAATAACCAAAGGTTTTTCAGCCAGACGGTTTTTCGCACCTAATCTATTAATTTACAATGTAACTTTCGTAAGTCAATTTAACTTTCGTCGACATTCTACTTTGCGTGTTAAAAGCAAAATCTTATGTTTTATTTATGACACGGCCCGTACTATCGTGTATTATTAACATACGCGGATCATGACCTAAGTCAAAGAAAAAAGCTATTGATTCTCGAACCATTTTGAACTCGTTTATAAATGGAACACAGATCGCATATCTCGTTCTAACGGACCATTGTATTCTATTTTCGTCACGTGTTCCCGTTCTAGCGTTATTTTACATGAATTTCAATTTCAAACTTACGAATTCCGAACAAAAAAATTACCATAATAAATAGATGTATAACGAGACGGTGTGCCGTATTGAAATCGAATTCGTCGTCATCTTGAGATCGTTATTGTAAAAGCATTATCTGGGATCCGGTGATCGAGCCCGGAATATAAATGTAGGGATTGGAACGGACGAGAGGAGACGGTTAGAGCAATATGTCATGTCAACCCTTGACAGTCGACATCTACGTCTGTCAGTATATGAGCGCTGCATAGTAAGTAAACGTTTAAGATAGTCTTTTTATATTTTTATAATTTTTTTATGAGAAAGGAGCTGAATAATAGAGGGGGCATTGGTGGGGTTGAAAGAGGGGCATTGAATAAGAAGCATTATAATTAAATCACACTAATTATAAAGTAGTTCAAAGATATGTATATTTTTGAATTAGTTTGATTGATTTAAATTTAAACTCTGTTCCCATTCAAGTGTTAATATCAGAAGTACGGTAATTTTATATGCTTTATATAAACAGGTATCATGAATTAAATTAATGTGAAAATTTTTTTTTAACTAAAATGACCTAAGGTCTGAGAGTCTACCTGTCTGGCAACATTAATCATTGCCAACGTTGGACACTCACAGCACCAGTCTCATACACATTACCGTATTTAAAGGAAAATTCGTTATTTACAGTTTTAATATTTGGTTTAATCATGTCTTGACGACCAGGTCAGTGAAAACTGAAAGACAAAAAAGGCAAACCTAAAATTTTCATAGCAGTGAGTTATCTCTCTATTAAATATCACTTTTTCTGTCTCTTCCAAATCACTTTTTAAATATTCTTAATCTCTCTTAAATAAAATGTTATCTATAAGCTTGTGTAGCCTACTAACCCGCATTTGACCAGGATAACGGCGAATGGTCCTAACCCTCCCAATTCTGCAGGGTGACCAGTGTCGAAGAGTAAAATGATAAAAGGTTTGAAAAATATGATGATATTTTTATTGCTCATATATAGAAATGTGTACGTTGTTCTTGTTTAGTATTAAGTACCTATATCTAGAATCTTATTAAAACTGGATTGCAAGGGTAGCTGAGCAGTTTAACTCAAATTCTTGTAATAAAGTCCTTACTCGCAGGGAACGCTGCCAAGATGCGGTTGTGACGCTGTAAAATCCCGTCTTAGCTTCTGTGTTTCTTTTGTCTTGAACAGATTTACTTGTTTATTATTTTAAGACACCTACAGATAATATTTTGAGAACTATGACTTATAGCGGCTGTGTATAGATTGAAGTCTTTCATTATATCACACGGGATTTAGAAAAAATCAATCTGAATTCGCCTTTTTGGTTTTCGATTAAGCTTTTCCTTTATTTAATTGCATATTCTACATTAACCCAAAACAATTTTATTCCAAAAATATAAACAAAAAAAATAAAAATAAAAATGATAAAATAACTACTATAACATATTAAAATTATAACAATATAATACCCAGTCACTTAGTATTCTAGGTTTTACTTCTCTGTTACCGCTTAAATGGTCACTAACCGAAATATTAACACTACGTTGCATTTTGTAGCAAGAGTGTCACACAAAATATACATTATGAGTACCATAAGTCAATGAAAACGATGTTTATGATACTTTTATAAGCAGGAACAGTTGAATTCCTGTAAAACTCACATAGTCATTAAGATGAAATATAACCTTATATCAAAGTTGGTTCGATAGCGGTCAGGGGTATGGACTATTAGTTAGAATTAGGTCACAGACGGAGCAAGTTGCAGCACTGATACAGCACGCTGTGAGAGTTGAACAAACTAACGCCAAACACCCGTTTAATGTTCCCCAGTATCTAAGTAAGCTAAGTTCACACGCTCGCTCGCTAATCTGTCTTAGAACTTCAAATAAGTACTTTTAAGACCGTTTAATGTATTGTAAGCTAACCGGGTTTTACTAGTTTTTAGTAGTTTCTCTAGTGGATAATATTTCTGTCGATATCTTTGTTACATTAATTAGTGCATGTGTTGTTTGGTCACCACAGTCCGCCAATACCTTCATCGTCATCATCATTATTGTCAAACTATTTCCGTCCACCTCTGGACATAGGTCTATCCAATAGCACGTTTCTGAGCTAGATCTTCAGTTCTTCGCAATTCTTTTCTTCAAATACCTTCACTTAACTTAAAAAGGATCGTTTTTCTACCACATCGTATTAACAATTACGTACATCCCTGGCTTCCACTTAATAATCTTCATTATCGGTATACATTGGTATTACAAACTATAATTTAAAGTTTGTGCTACATGTTGTGATGTTCAAGATGATGAAATTAATGTTGATTGAATTGACAGTAGAGGAACATTAAAATCCTGATACAGTGTAATGTAATGAGAATACATATTATATGCAATCAATGACTTCAATAATTGTATTAAGTTTTTCAACATATGCTAATCATAATGTAACCAAAAACAATCATGTTAATAACTCCTAATAACTTATCAAATATTACCAAACCCGCATCTCTACGCAAAATTTTCTCACGACATCATGAATCGTTCGAACAAAAAATATCTACGATCCGTCCTAACAGGTGTCACTTTATTTGCAGCGGTGGCATAATAAATAGCACGTGTCATACTAGTAGACCGTTTATGTCATATGCGGGCGTCGCGTGCCAAGCGTCTGCCACGAGTGTGTCAATAGCATTACCACGTAATGGACGCCCCTATCGATGTAATAGAACAGACAAAGACGGAACGTGGACGAAACGATGTGTACTCAGCGATTCCTAGATTCACCTGGATTTGCATAGAACATACAACGAAAGCTTTTGCCCTTAAGTCTTAAGGCTTTTGCCCTTAAGTACTTGTGTCTCTTCCCTGTATATTAAAGACGACTACAGTTATTACTCCTGATTAACACCACTAAAAAACTGAATCCAAATATATTGTAGTATTTATATATTCTATTATGCATTTATTGGGATTTTAAAACACTTGCTTCTGTTGTTAGCCGTTGTGAGCAGTTGTTAAACAAAATATTCATTATACTTATGTGTATTTTCATGTATAACTTCTAACAGATGCTGTTGTAAGACGCTGAAATTAAAAATGTACCTTTATATCGCAACCGTTAAACGAAACTTCTACATCTATATAATTGAGACTGTTCTTGAGATCGGAGCCGTTAAATAAATCCAGCTAATCGCTTCGGTGGGGGGAACCTCCTCGTATTGTCCAGACATTCAATGCCTTCATTGTCTACAAAAGGCAGATATCTCAACAGTAACGAAATGTCTTCAAACCCATGCAGAAGACAGAAAACGCGACTTAATATCACCAACATTAGGGTGCATATTGAATTGATAGAGAGAAAATAAGCTTGCACAAAGCAAGTAAAGGTAGACAAGATTGATGTAACGGTCGTCGGCAAGTTTGCGCACGTGCTGAGGCCGGCTGCGAGACTTGCACTGTCTTGGAAATATAAAAAATTGGCTAAAGCTCTCACACAATACGGTATACCCTAATAAAATCTATTCACAAAGTTTAAGAAGACGTTCTCAGAATCCGTTAACAGTTAACAATGGAGCGGCCTTCAAGGGAATCTCCCTGTCCCATGCTCTAAAAAATGTACAAACTCGCTTTCCGTCGTGATGGGTTTTTTGCTTCTCCTGTATGAGAAATAACAAAAAGATAGTATACCTTTACATTATGTAATGAAGAAAAACGTGTATGTATGTAAATAAATAACTATAAACACAAACTCAGCAGATATTAAAATGTGCACTTTAAAGTTTAAATATAACTTCCCGTAACGGTGAAGGAAAACATCGTTAGTAAATCTGCTCACTGAATTTCTCCAGAATATTCGCCAAGGCGTGTAAAATCTGCTAGCCAGCACTTGACAAACGTAGTAAACTATTGGCGTAACCCTTCTCATTGTGAGGGGATAAAAGGGCATAGATAATAGTCATTTGAATCGGACGATGTCTAAGAGATAATAAATTTTAAAAGCATTTTGAAACGCAGTTTTCTCTCTTTAATCGCATTTAATTATTGTTTTATCTTGCATGCCCCCTAACATTTTACAGTTATGCACAAACCTTTATTTCCAAACTGATAAGAAAAAGTACAGACTCCTATAGCATTAAAACATCGTACCAGACCGCTAATATGCTATAGGTAATATATAAAACTAATTATTATAAAAAAATACGACAACTAAAGAAATTAACTAAAAATAGAAAAACAAACACTAAGTATAATTTATTAAATTCTGTGTAAGTAATCTAGAATGCTCCATAATATATTGTTCTGCGATATATTTATTCAAGGAAATAACTACATACTAACTACCAACATCAAAAACTTCGTCTTTATTAGTCAATAATATTTATATAGTGGATCTCTATCGAATAATTTTATCGTAATATGTATTTGTTAATAGTAGCAAAACGCTTGATAACTACGCTTATTGTGATTTTGTGACAAAATACTGTAATATAATAGTGTTACGACATGCATTTTTTGGAATAATTTATTTAGTAGCTTTCATTTGATACCCATATTGTTATTATAACAAAAATGTATCGCCCCCTCTTCTGGGGGAGGGAACGCTATATTTAAAAATTATATAGCCTGTGTCATTCCAACAATTAAACAGAATCTAACGACACCCCATATGTTTATTCCGTATTATTTATATACGTCAAGCAGTTCGGGCAGTAAAGCATGATAAAAAATGCGTATAGGTACATATGTACATGCAATCATACATAAGCTCCAAAAACAGCCCCCTTCTGGCGCGGTCGGACAAAAATAATAATGAACTTAAGAATAGTCAATGCAGAACTTATATATAGCCAAATATTCCCAATACGATATAGTAGATAGATAAAATGATTTAACACGGCATCATCATCATCATTATCAGCCTATCTCAATTCACTGCTGGACATAGGCCTCCCCAAAAGGGGGTTTATGCCCGTAATCCCCACGCAGGGCATGCGGGTTGGAGATTGCAAGGCACAGCTTTTCGCACCGTCGACGCTGCTGTCCATCGGCACCCAGGGCATTTAGCCATGCCTATCTAAGCAGTGCTATACCGCAATCAGCCGGTCGCCAGATTTAACACGTTAAAGGAGATTAAACATGAAAATATCCCAATAAAAGCGCATTGAGAGATACAGTCTGCGCGATCTGCTCTTTTACGATCCCATCATATGCACAGTCGTAACACGAAACTTATTGAAACAATTTGGAAGCTGTTAAGTAGGTATATTTTATAAATTAACTAAAAATGTACACTGAACAAAATATTAAACATTTTGGATTACGTACGTAAATCGATTTTGAGACATATGTATGTTTAGCTGCTTTGAGAAAATCTTGATATCGGATTAGATATGTTATCGCTATCCAAATATGTATTTGGATGATGAAATTTTACTGTCTTAATATTGAACTGATTTTACATTTACTTCATTGTTTTTTATGTTTGTATACAGTACATTATTCGCATTGTGCAATGTCATGAAAATCATGATGTATGATTTTTAATCAGTGTTTTATTATATGAACTACATAGATTACGAAATAACTAGCTTTTGCCCGCGGTTTCACTCGCGTTGGTCTGCCACATAAAAATGGTTATAGTGGTTAACCATAGAAATGGTTATAGTGGTAAGACAGACATATGCTGTAGCGGACTTTTATTTAGAACTTTTAGAGTGGAATAATTTTGTAATACATGATTTTTGAGTAACTTTCACCGTTTACTTAGCGCACGCAAGGAAAGGTCTAAATTTTGCCCTTATCGTTATATCTTTTATTGCTGCTCGTCTCCTATTCATACTAACGTGATGTTATATAGCCTATAGCCTTCCTCGATAAATAAGCTATCTAACACTGAAAGAATTTTTTAAATCGGACCAATATTACCTGAGATTAGCGCATTCAAACAAACTCTTCCGCTTTATATTATTAGTATAGAAGTATAGATAGTATAAAAGTATAGATAAGCAGTGTCAAACTGGCTACAGTCAAGGTGACGTTTGCCGACCAGGCCCTAGATGACGCGATTCACGGGTAGTGTCTACTTCTTTCGGACTTGCATAATATATTAATGGGGCATACTTACGAAAATAAAACAGAAAAATTTGATAAATTGTTGATCGTAACGCCTTATTTTCCTTCCTTCGCTCAAAATAATTGTGGTCAAAAAGTCTACTCGATAAACTTATTAAAGTAACTATTTTTTATTTACTTTCAAGCTTCTTGAAAAATAATACTGACATTTACTATGTTTTTGAACATGGTAATATATTTTTTATTATTGAATATGATGACTTATTAGTATGAGCCGTATCTATCATTAACATATAGGCACACTAGATCACTTTTGTGTGTTGTTTACTATGTAATAGATCTATTTGATGCCATAATGTGTATAAATAATGTGCACAAAATGTAACTTAATGTAAACAATAATTAGCCTTAAAAACATGTTATAGAACAGTTTTCTTAATATAAGCCACATAGCTGGTAATTTGTTTTACTTTGCACATGTACTGAATTTGAAGTAATGAAGAGTAAATATTCTATCTCATTCCTGTTATTGATGAATCCTCTATTATAAGTGCTGTAAGTTTTGTTTTATTCAATTGGCATAAAAAGACGACCTAAAATTATATATTCCAACCATCATCAGAAATCAGTAAACGCGATGAAAAATCATATAAGCAAGTTTTATAACACGAAATACTTCTAAATAAAAAAAAAATAATCAAACACTTCTATAACTCACTTTCAATAATTAATTTGTTTTTTGATCATTAAAATTAACAAATACTTACAAAAGTTACCTACTATATTAGTATATTGTCCACGATAGGAATGGCAACACCGAATTGCCGCTCTTTGTGTGTGACGTAAAAAAGCGCCGTTCACTGTTTTTTGTGGTAAATTTTAAACAGGTATGTATGCGTTCTCTTTATTAATATTATTTGCTTTTGTCTATGAATCTAACAGTTTATTACATTTAATCAAATATTAACAATCTATTGTTTTCCAAATATCGCAATCTAGATAATAAATATAATTTTTCTCTAGCAAGCAATTATAAAAAAAAAAATATTTATTTCAATCATTGTTATCGTTTAATTGGTTGTAACATTTAATTCGTTTCTTGTATTTTAGTTGCTTAATTCATCTTTATTTCACCTGTTGAAAACATGACGCAGGAAGAGAACGATACGACAAAGCTAGCGGGCGCTCTTGCGGAATGCCATATAGAGGCGACTATGTCTCCAAGCATTGTTCTGAACGAGACTTGTGACACAGAACTTCTAGTAAAATTTCCAAAACCGAAGAATAAAGTTCCTCCAGTATTTTTACATAAACCAGTCAAATTTCCACCGCACATGCGCAAGGTACTTAACTTAGGAATACAATTTTATCGTCCAAACGTTCGACATAACTACACGAAAATTTGTTGCAAAACATTTAATGATCACGCATCATTGCTGGAATACTTTCAAAATAAAAATTTACCACATCACACTTATGGCCTTCCCCAAAATAGGGAAATGAAAGTAGTTTTCAGAGGTCTCCCTAAGGATGTGGATTTAGAGCAAATAAAAAACGATCTTGGATCGGTTTCAATTCCAATTACACGAGTTCATATTATGCACAAGAAGGAAAATGCAAAAGATCTTCCGGTGCTTGTATTGGCAGTAGTCCCCAACAATGATGAAGGAAGGAAGATTTTACTAGTGCGAAAACTATTTGGGCACAGTGTTATGATAGAACGACCTAAACCACGATGTATGCAATGTTACCGATGTCAAAAATGGGGCCATACACAACGCTATTGCTATGGGCATGTAAAGTGTGTTAAGTGTGGTGATAACCATTTATACAAAGATTGCACCAAAGCCCCTCCTCAGGATCCTCCGAGATGTGCTAATTGTGGGTGTGATCACACAGCAAACTTCAAACTGTGTCCATACTCTCCCAAATCTCCTCTGTACATAGAAAAGTTGAACACAGCCGCTAAACGCAAAGTTATGTATTTTGGCTCCTGTATGTTCCCTAGAAAGTTAGTTACTCTTTCAAATTGCTATCTCTTTATGAAAGAAAGGCTTTAATTTTTTTTCTATTATATGCAATGATATATGCATAATAAATATAAAATGGGTATGTTTTACACCAAAGATGTTTATTATATTATATTCAATTTTTGTCCAAAACATAATCAATGTATTTTATGAATTAAAACTTAATGTATTGTGACATGTAATTTTATTTCTGGCTTCATTTTATGATATAGTATTATTATTACATTACTTACACTAACTTAACTATATATACAACATTCCAGAGATATTTCCATCATAATTATATCAGATACTTTTAACTTTTTGTTGTATGCTGCTTTTTAAAATGGCATCACTGTTCTCAATGCCATCACTCATTGGGGTCACCAATACCTGTTAATGAAAATTCTTATTAGCCAACTGTATTGAAACATATGTATAACTGGGCATTGATATTTTAATGATAGCAGTCATAAATTTATAAATATAACGCAATATTCGACCCATTATAATTCCACTGTTGGAATATGGGTCTCCTCTCATATTGAGAGGGCCAAGGCCTTAGTCTGCCACACTGGCCAAGTGCAGGTTGGCAGACTTCACACACCTTAGATTTTTTTTTTCTATAAATTAAAAATATAAACCGTTAGCAAGTGATGTTTAAATTTAAAACACACTTTTGTAAAGAGGTGCGCGCCATGGATTTGAACCCAGACCTCCGGAGTGAGAGGCTGAATTCTTAACCACCAGGCTATCACAGGCGATAGGCGATTATTATTTTATATTTAATATACTTAATTTTGTATATTTAATTTATTGTATATTTAATATAATATTGTATATTTAATATATTTCAACAATAGTATAGAATTTGGACTATGTATTTCCAAATTTTATATGAAAATGGCTTGATTCTGCCCACATACTTCTATCTCGTAGTGAACACAAACATTTAAGTAGAAAAAAATTCATACCTCTATAAAAGCAGGCGCTAGGCCGACTTCATCATTAACGTCGATGTTTATCATCTTTTTACACAGATCCACGAAATGACGCTTAGTGCTTTCTATCTTTGCAGTAGTTTTTTCGAACAGTTCTTGACGACGTCGACGTACGCGATATTCTTTCAGTTTCGCCTCCATTCAGATATCAGAAACGGACTGTATCAGACACAAATGTGATCTGAATACTAATCAAAATTATTAACACATATTTTTGCCCTTAGAACTTTTCAGCACTTCCTTTCACAAGGAATACAAATTCCTGCTTTTATACATTCAATTTTATATCGGTAGTAATGTTATGACAACTTAATATTTTAGCTCTATGCCATTTAAGATGACAATATTTAGAAAAGATTGTGAAGGGAACGAAAACCAAACTGTCTTTTGTAACAAAAATATTTCGTTTTATGCAATATTGTACAATGACAAAGTTGACTGAGAAAATATTATTGATTGATATGAAAAACATGTATTAAACTAACAAAGCATAGGCTAACGAAAATGACTAGACAGCCAACCTATAAAATATAATCTAATAAAAGGTATTTACATACGAAATATAATAAAAAATTGAACAATTACGTTAATGATAATATTTTTAAATTAGTTTTTTGCTAATTAAAAATATTCATGTTAGTTCGTAACATAAATCCTTTCGATTATGACAACACTTCCAATGCTTCTGAATACAGAACTGTATTCACTACGGCTCGAATGCGGATCGATATCCTGCGTGTGATATTTTAAGTTCAGCCATTGAAGCTGGACTAAATTTATAGGACTTTGGAGTATAAATCACATACATAAATGGAACATCAATCCGATATGGGAGCGTATGGGGAAAATCCAAACGTTCAAAACAGTGGGAATTATATTACAATTATACCAGTAGATTATTCAAGACGAGGGTATCCTATTCAAGCGGAATATCAATACAAGTATACATTAAAATATTTGCTTAAAAATATCTGTAATGTGTAATTTGCTTTTTATATATTATTAGGATGATTAAATAAATAAGATAAATATTCTTGAATTTTGTAGTGAATTTCGGTCTCGTGAGGAGTACTACAGTGTTCAAAGTCAAAAACTGCAAGCTGAAGTCAACGCACACTTGTATTCAGTATCACAGCGCTTACCGCACTTATCCTACAGCCCTTTGGGACGTCATAATGAATGGGACAAGCATGACCCTCACAAATCTTTACCAGATTCTAAAGAGAGTAACAGTTCCGATTCACTGGAAAAGAGTGTTATGGGTGAGTATCATGCACTACATGCGAGTATCAAAGTGTGAGTATCAACTCTACATTTTTTGTGCCAATAATTCACAAGTCATCAAATGAATTTGCATGTGAAAAATTCCCTTTTAGACGATTTCTGACGAAAATCGGTCATAAGATTACTCTAGGATAAATTAATTTTGCTTAGGGTTTGCTGAGATACCTAAGTAACAAAGAATAATAATTTCCAAAATTTACCGAGCTATTCTCATGTCGACTTGAAGCATATTATATTAGCGTTTCAGTTCAAAGGAAAAAACAATGGAAGCTCCAAGACGTTCTTGAAGAAGTCGTCATGGGGATGACACTGTATGCTATCTCTGCCCAATGGAATTATAAGATCGTAAAGCGACTCTTACTGTTGACATTTGCAGGATCAAATCTCAGCAGCTGCTCAAACCAAACCGGCACGAGTAGCATAGCAGCTGGTTCTTTCAGCACCACAGAACCAATCACAAGTGGTGGTAGTTCTTCTAGTGCTATATCTCCACCTCTGCCAGGTAAGAACTGGTTATTTGCCCCATATCATGCTTTTTTATTCAATTGTAAACCGTTGTTCAAATAAATCTTGTAGCTAGTATGAATAATTTGATCGTTACTATATTATCAAAGTTATTGATTCAAGGTCTCAGTTTCGCAAATTAATTATAACAGGACTTTGATATAGACATATCGTTCATCTGGAACCATTCTCCATATCTATACGTTTTCTATAAACATCCAGGTTCATCAGGCAGTACAGCATCATCATCGACAGTGTCCTCAAACCCAGTGACTTGCGTGTATCTAATGTCACGCGCTGCCATCATGGTGGAGATGAGCTCCGAGGAGATCCCCATGGCTGTAACATCTGCAAGGTTCCTCAATGCAGTATTGGCAACCGATGAGCTGGGGCTGGTTCAGCCGACGACTAGAAGCTTGGCTGCGAATGTATTCGCTCTGTGGATGTGCAGTCCATTGTTAGGTAGGTATTAGGACCAGAAAAGTGTGATTCACCGATTTATGTAAAACTTTGTTTCGTTTAAATAAGAAATTATTTTCTAAATAACATGAAAAAAAATTTGAATCAATGCAAGACAAAAATATCGTAATAATTGCACTTGAAAAATTCCTGGATTGATTTTAAGCAGTTCGCTTCAGTAGTAAAGTAAACAAAGGTGAGTGATAAGTTTATATTAAAGTGAAGCACAAAAAAGAATCATGACGTTGGTTCTCTTACTGAAAAACGCCTGGCGTTGACGCCAGCGATTATCTAATCAATGATAAAATTTCAGAAATCCAGTTAAAACCACACCATTGCCCATGGAAAATTTGGGCGAACTGGCAGAAGATGTTGCAAAGATACGGCCATGGATCTGAATCTAGAAGGGCACGAGATCAACCAGTCCTACGATTGCAAAGAAACGTTTTCTTTCCGAAACACTTGGAAGAAGGGATAAAGTAAGAAGTTCCCTTCCATGAAACCATGTCGTCTAATTTTTGTTGTGACAGGTATTTGATGATCTGGTGACGTGACATATTTATGCTCGTAATAGTGCGTATACAACAGAATCGTGTATGGTGTACGATTTTGTGTTTGACTGCCGGTTTTGCGTATATCTGAATGCATTTCCCTATTTTGTAAAAAAGGACACGTAATCAATAAACCAGATATAGTGATTAGATATCATAAATCAATAAATGCTCAAAAAAGATTTAGCAGTATGTATAGCAGGACATTATGCAATTTTAATGACCTAAATCCAATTTTATAGCAAAATATTTTAATTTTCTATCCCACGTTTTTCTCTTCCAGGTGAATACTTAAAAATCTACTCATCTACTCATGTCTTAATTTCAGGGATGCTCGTATCCAGGAACTGCTTTATGAAGAAGCTCGTCATAACGTAGTGACTGGTCGATATCCCTTGGAGAGTGCGCAGGCGCTGATGCTGGGCGGGCTGCAGGCGCGCATCCAACTCGGGCCTTACGACCCTCATCGACACACCGCTAAGTTCTTTAGGTATATGTGTCTTCATGAATATGTGTATGGTACCCAAGATGTTAAAAAGTTGTCGTATTCTTAACGCAAAATTTTCTTATAGTAGGTATCACATTGGACCTGACAAACGTTATACTGTCTAAGATTTTTAGATGATGGGAATATTTGTGATCGGCGAGATCCCAAATAAAACTGTTTTCAGATGAAATTCAATACTATATTCGAATTATTATAAATGTCCATATAAGAATAATAAATTGCAATAAATTTCAAGTCAGGCTGCATACCGCTACCTTTTTTATTATTGTCAAAGTGAAGGAATTGAGTTAATTCCAGAGAGCAGCAGGACAAGTACCTGCCTGCGCACGCGCGCTCGGGGCGGTGGGCGCGGCTGGTGGGGGCGGGCCGCAAGGGCAGCCCCGAGGCGCGGCTGCTGGAGCAGGCGCAGCGGCCGCCCGCCGCGCCGCCGCGCAAGCTGCGCCACAAGTACCTCGCGCACACCCGCACCTTGCCCACTTATGGGTAACTACCACATTCTAATTTACCTAAATCTATACAACTACTCTACAATATTCTTTGGTATCATTCGTTCACTTCGCTTTTCAGTATTTACTAAGAAGTACATATTTAGAAATGTTAATGTGACCTTTAATGTGATATGTAGCTCTAAATTCCCTCTAATCCTATCTAATAGCTCACGAACATTTTCCTAAATAACTCGATAACTACTGGTTTCTCCATTTAGCCTGATTTGTGTAATAGGAAATACCTAATAATGTGCTATCCATATCCGAGTCCGGGCGGAGAGAGAATATACCGGGTGTAATCGTTAGTGTGCACAGGCGAATAATCCGTAACTATTACAGATATCAAAAAACTTTAAACTGATATCGAAAGTACTCTACCTAATGAGTAAAATGACAATAATAACTTTTTAAAAATAAAACCAGAAATTTCCATAAATTTCACATTAACCACTCCCATACATTTAGTATGAGATAGTAGAAAGGTTTTGGTATTCTTACTTTAAGTGGAATAGTATCTACTCATTTTACCTTTATCATTTTATAATTATGTATAATTATGAAATGTGTTATAAATAAAATATTATGTAATTCATATATCAGATATATTCTGTACATATTAGATCACAATTAAATTTCAAAGTTCTGTCGCTAGAAAATAGTAATTTTGTATGAAAATTATAATAAGTAGAAAAAAATACCCACTAAAATATATATGGTCTTCCTCTGAGTTCGAAATTTGTTTCGACGTGAAAATATAACAAACTAATACTAGTTGTATTCGCATTTAGAATAAAAATGTGTGGTTAGGAGTAACAAAATTGATAATTTATAGCGTAATTGTGAAAATACTACTAGCGCCATCTCTTAAGACTTATTTACTTCGGATTCTGTTTTGCAGTCAATGACATAGATGGCGCTAAATTTTTCAATTCTTCATAATGTCGCTAGATGACGCTTATTACACTGGAAAGTGAAACCGTTTTTGTTTTCGAGAAATGAAGCTAGATGGCTCTTTCCTTCTTTAGTTTGTCTCTAATATTTTTGTACGTACGTTATCTTATAGAGATTCATTTTGTTTTTGACATTGTGTTGACTTGTAATAATCACGTTATAAGCATAGTCAGGATTAGCCTTTATGATAATATGAGTGTACTTATTTTTAGACAACTGTAGTATAGTTACGTATAAGATAAATACAACCCCAAGATATTAATATAAAATGTATCATTATTTGCGTAGGTACGTAACAATATAGGTATCTAAGTTATGCGATTACAGCTGATCAGTTGATATGTACTTATGCTGTATAATTTAATAATAGACTACTTATGATGTAATCTATTCCGAAGTGGCTTCCCTTGTAAATGCACGGTTATCACGATTTAAGTAGGTACCTACATGATTCATTATAAAGTTATATTTTTTCTATTTTGGTAATTGAAATTGAATATTATTTATTGTATGTCATTTATATGAAGACCCTATAATAGATAATAATTACATGAGATAAGACGCTATTTCGGAAATTTAGGCCTGTAATCGAGTCTATCCAGCATATTGAAATAAAGTCAAGTGCATACGTACCAAATATTTTTTACTCAAGATCTTTGAAGTGTCAGTTGGCGTATATTCAACATCGGATTAGTGTCAGTTGTAAGAACTTTACGTTATCATAATATTCTAGAATAAAATAGTTGTCAACGTCTTAATAGTTTCTTCAGCGTTTGCATTATATTGGCACAGTGCCCGTGGAGACTAAATGTTTATGCCACGTGAGTGTGACGGCATGCAGAATATCAGAGTAAACAAAAAGACATTACGTTTATTTTCGTTTACACAAAAATAATCTCTTGTTTACAGACATTTGAGATAAGATCTGTTAAATGTGGCTTAATTCTTAATTATGTTTATAAAGTAACATTACCGAAACTACCGCCATTCGTTGATACAAAGTTAACTGTTTATTTATCAAAACCACAAAGAAATTTTATAATGCAATAAATTAAGTGAAAAATCAATTAAACATTGCCTTACATATAAAAATATTTTATTAAAAACATTTTGGTAACATTTAATAAGAACACTTAGGTAAAAATAAATCGACCTCAAAATCATTTTAAAAGAACAGCCTGGACTGGAAGTTCGCGGAGCAAACCGGAACTGCAAAACTAAAATAAATAAAAACAATGATAACACTAGGCAGACATGTCTAATTGACAACCAGAATTAAGGCATCGCAAGAATAATTATTAAGTACGATAAAATATCTACGGCTATTATTACAGTTACAACAAATAATCGCCTAGTGTCTATCGCTCAGCTGTGTGCCGACCGCCACGGCGGGCGCGGCCCAGTAGTTGGCAGGGAACTTACGTCGAGTATTATTGCCACTTATATTAAACTCATTTCACTCACGACACATCGTTTGCCACTACGTCGTAATTATACACTACTAAATACTAAAACATCCCAATTATACGAAGCTATGTTAAAATTTCACCTAACTAATAATAACATTAACATCTTCGGCTAATTTTGATACTAAAATGATATAACATCATCTCATATTGTACTCTTAACATTACGCTGGATTAAATTATGAAAGTGAGAAATTAAACATTTTACACATAATATTGCAAGCATTACTGAGATTGTGCACGTTATGTGATTGCTTCAAAGTAACATTTAAAACTTATGTTATACGTAAGGAAGAATTGCTTATACTGAAGAAGATGAGGACCGAGCTCTTACAAACAGCTATATTAAAGGAACAGTCATATAGATTAAATTACGAGCATTGGCACTTTCATTATTAATTCTTAATTACATTCTCGAAATAGCACTGCATATCAATAACCAACTTAAAAACTAAATTCAGATCAGTCATTTATGATATCACATCAAAATAAACAGGGAAATATATAATATGTGATTATCGATTGGATATACTATATAATAAATATTATAATTTTTCAAAAGAGGTAATTTCTTAAGGGTCACTAAAATATTGAGCTCTGCGCCGCATGCGACACACGATATCACCATTATACGAGAACAACATTGAACCAATAAGTTTTGGTACTTGGAGTCTGTCTCCGAGTTAATTCTATTTCGCTAAACCTACATAATGCTTATTAGTTACATACGTAATACGCGCCGGGCTGCGGCGGCGGCGCCTCGCCCCGGCAAAAACCCTTCATCCTTATACAATTTTCATTATAAAAATACTGTCATTTGACTACAGTTCAATGAGAAAAATATTTTAATATGAATGAACGATACACATAATACAACGTATAACATTAAATATAATATCGTGTATAATGATTTGACTAAACAAAAAAAAATGCATAAAATTGAAATGATTAAAACATTGTAAAATCACTTGAAGATACTTAGAAAATGGAAGGTACTAAAATTGATATTTTAAAAAAATCCATTCAATCAAATAAATAGCACAACAACCAAAATATTTGGTAATGTGGTTAAACATAACAATTAACAACTACTACCCTCAGCTGCTAACTTAAAAAAAAAAAACACAAAATTGGAATGCAAATATTGCATCGCACCTCGGCCTGTGGTCGGCGAGCGGCGGCGCGCGGGCCGAAGGGGGCTCGTATAACTAAACTTAGGAGACATTCACAAGAGCTATTACATTATAAAACTGTGCGTATCGCTCCTAATACTTTTTGAACTACATTCGATTAAAACTTTGTCATATCATAAGCTAAACCTAAAACAAAAAAATCTGAATGAGGCTTGATTTCGAAAGGGTTACCCATAACAACCGTTGCGTGAGTATGTGTGACTGAAGACATAGCACACTATTTTTGTTGGCTCGTCTAAAAATAACACGAGTGACACATACACAAATAAATTTTGAGGCGTTTTACGAACTAAGGTATTAATGATCACTGTTTATCTTTATTCATCACTGCAGCTGCATTCTGAGATCCATGCTATATGTTCACTCATGACCCATTGATATACAAAAATTGTAAATTAAAATGTTGTAAATTATCCACTCACTAACGACTTATGTTCATAGCCCAGTACATTGATTAATTAATTGATATTCTTATATGACAAAAACATAAAATAAACCTGTGTGTGGTGATGACTCAAGATAAAGCAGTTGATAAAAATGCAACACAAATACAGATAGTGATAAAATTTCCATCGAGTGTTCTGCTACTGAAAATATTGATATGATAACCAATAAAAAACAGTAAGAATTTGTGGATGTTGGTCCCTTCAAAAAAATTTGCCAAACAGTCAAGCGAGTTTCAGAATAAAGAAATTTAAGTATAAAGAAATTTTGGAAACTACTGTATTGTCTCATATCAACATTTTGTATTTATATAAAAATAACTTTGTCGGTAATATGTCAACATTATTGTGTACAAATAGTCAAGTTCCAATTAAAGCTGTTCACAACATAGCAGAACTAAAGTTGCACAAAAGGACTGTATCAATATTCAATATAGTTAGTATGTCATACATCACTTACACATAAAGAGACTCACATTATTAAATATCTTGACTAAGTAAAGAGACCATGGATATTATTTATATATGCATTTACATAGAGATATTGCCAGTCTGTTACTGATGATACTTATTATAATTTCACTAGACACCCAGCATCTGGGCACATCAATGACTCAAATGTTTTAAAACTGTATGTAACAACTACTAATATCTTAGAATTTCTAATCACTGTTTTTTAATTTGTGATGATATGCACTGATAACCCATGTCACATGTTCCATATGGGCTCGTCATATAATTAAATGAGTTTAAGCTTGATACTGATTGTGTAGGAAGTCAATTATTGGGCAATGGTATCAAGATTATATCCTTTAGGTTTGATCACTATTATAATGTTATGCTCGGACGGTAGAACCACCAATCATAAATAGACCTTAAAATTAACCTACAGCTTGGCTTTAAATTCTCATAATCATTATCTTCTCGTCAAAATAGTAAAATTATATAACATCCGAGAAGCAGCCTTTTGGTTTAAACAATGACATTTGTATTGATAGGAAATGACTGTGGAATATCTCTAAGACACTAAACATTATCATAAAACAATATTTAAATAGTAACTATTACATGTAATGGTGGGAAGTATTAACACATAATGATATAAGTAAATGTCCATGATTTAAATATTGTTTTAGTCATTATGCACAAAATCCAACAGTTGAAATCATTCAGCCAGTTGATTTTATACAAATTAATATAAATTGCATTCTTAACAATTTATATATAATATAATATGCAAATTAAAACAAATAGATTCTTTGGATAACAAAACATTAACATTTCTAAGAGGAACTAAATGTAACATAATTATATATATTATTATTATGTTGTATTGTGTCTTTGAAGGAATAATTTAAATCATTGGAATTGCAATGTAAGTAATAATTTTTTTGTGAAATGCCAATTTTGAGTAAACCTGTGAAGTCTTATGGCAATGCATGTTAAAAATATTAATTAAGCCTAAATTTAATATCTATCACACAATCAAATAAGTTAACAAACAAAAACGAAAAATCATTTGTATCGTCACACGTTTCACAGAATTTGTCAAAATTGCCTTGTTTAAATTAAGATCACAGTATTAAGTCACGTTTATAATGTAACTCTACAAATGTGTGGGACGATAGCCACATACATATTCCACAGTCATATGTAAGACTGGGCCACAGCAGTGAGATAACCAAAACAACATATGCATTAGGAATATGCCACTCAACCACAGACTTTAGTTCGAGTAAAATAAATTTGCTCAAAAATTAAAATAGCTGAAAAAACAATAACATGTAGATCTAAACTCATCAATTGCCAGCATTATGTTGAAAATACCAGGTCATCATAAATTTGTCAAAGTGTTAGAAGGAACTAAAGTCACTGGTTCAACATAGATATTTTATATGGTGTTAAGAGCACCAGCGTGACTACAGTTTAGAGACTATATGCACCCTGATGTGTCCCAGTGATACTCTACATTCGTTTGTTCATGGTTTAGAATGACTTGGAAGAAAGTCAGTCTGTGGCGGCCACGACCCATGAGAAGCCGCAGAATCGGCAGTTGTCTTTTACGTACTGTGTGCGTGTTCCATACGGCCCCAGTCGGTGGTACTGGGAGCGGTTGGCGAAGAACAGCGCCGGGTTGTTAGGCGGCAGCACCGTAGCGCGGTAGTTCCATCGAGCTTCCGTCAGGTTAGCCATCAAATTGAGGATATCACGCCCGCCGTATGTGATCTTCACATCCTCAGCTTTGATCTCTTTTGGACGTGGTGTAGGTTGCACAACGTGTTCGAATAATTTCTGAAACATTTAACGTATCAAATATTGGTTACTTATTTCATGAAGTAGTGATATTTCGGAGTCACGTTATCTACGGCAAATATCTTTTAAAATATCATTCTAATTTCGAATTACATATATTGGAAAACAAATAAATTAAGAAAACAAATAATTTAATAAAACGATATAGAATTGTTATTATCACCGCATTCATAATTAAATAAGTGTTTTGTAATGTTTATTATGTTCGAATACATAATATACAAGTGTTAATAATTGCTAATTGTGAGTTATGGTCGCCAAATCTTTCCATTATCATACGTCAATTGTACACAACATTGATACCGTAAGACATTCGCCATTACGGAATATTATGAAAATAGAGAGGTCAAGGCCAGGACGAATGCAAACAAAATAATGATAATCGGATATAATTACCCACC
>DWEC01000157.1:0-20457 GCA_018245735.1 Microceris miodesmiata
ACTGTTCTTTAGGGGGGCTCCAACCAAAAAATGTATATTTAGAAGAACTCATTTGAATAGACTAGAAATAGACTTTACACTTTAGGTACAAAAATGATGAAACGAAGAAGATGAAATATCTGCTCAAGTTTTTTTTATATGTATAAATAGATCAGTTCAATGTGTCGCTGTTAACATTTTGCTAGGTCAAATTCTTTAGGTAATCAAAGAAAGTCTTACAATAAATATGGAAACATGCAATTCCTGAAATATGTTCCCGAAAAGAATTTTGGTTTTAGTGTAAGTTCACTTTGAAACCTGTAACCAGCAACATTTTTTGTTCAGTAACATCATCATCACGCATTTAATCCCCGAAGGCGTTAGTTAGGCAGAGCAAGCAAGGTAGGCACTATTGAATAAGTGTGTTAAGATTAAGTGGAAAAATAAAATAGTGTTCTTATAAGGGACTTCGGACGAATGGGCGATAAGTGGCCACGCATGGGAACGAACAATATACTAAACCATTAAATGTTAGTGTTGCTAGCTAGTGTTCTTACGTGAACCGTGAACAACCAAACAGCAATTCGGAAATTCAAAAATATTAAACATAAATATAAACATAAATATTTCATGCCAACAATATGTAAATATATCTCATGTAAAGTCTTAAATATCTGGTCTATTAATACCATTCGCTTACATTATAGTTATTTATATATTGCCCAGTGAATTAAGAAGGTGGGTGCCATTACTGTTCATTATGATAATATTGGATAACGACAACACATCAAAGCATGAAACAAATATCTTATCGACTAGATAGATTTGATACAACAATGTAGTTCTTAAACATTATGCTCTTGCAAGAATTCATGAGTACTATAATATTAATGGTCGAGTAATGAGTGTATTTTACAGCACGTCATAATCTTTTTTAGTTTGTACGTTATTGAGATACTTATATCAAAGAGAATACCCCTCTTTACAATTATTCCTTACTCTATGCTACTGTTTGAGCACACACTATTGTACGTAACTTAAATAACATAAAAAATGTAGTATTCGACACATCTTGTCAATACGCATAAACTATATGAAAAATCTCCCGCATCTTCAAATGCGCACTATTATCCAAAAGTGATAGTATACAAATACTCATAGTTGTTACGAAGCATAATGGCTGTTGATATATGAAAGTAGATAACGTTTCCTGCTATCCCCTGTCACCCGTCGGAACTGGCTGTCCACGCACGAGCAGTCCATAAAGCATGTCACACTGGAGAACTAAACCAGAGCGTAGATTCGCACGGCTATCTGATAAAGGAAAAAGAATACCGGACATTTCTAACATGGGGTATTTTCAGTTGGATATTTTTCCTACCCAAATTAAGAAGAATGTGAGTGCAGTTCACTTTGTTGCTTAGTAAGTTCATGAAGAACACTGTGTCAGTTAGGATCAGTAATTCGATAAACAAGTTCAGTCCAAGACCAAATCAAGTCAAGTCAGTAAAGCTTTAAAAGGCAATATGAATCGAACATTCAATATGAACAATTGTTGGACAGTTTATTATTGTCATTAGTACCCACGTGTGGAAACTTTGGGAAAATTAAAGGATGTAGCTGGAAACTCCCAGAGGCATATATTAACAGAACTAGTGCCAAATGAACCAAGTTTAATATTTAACTAAGGAAGTAATATCAGAGTGGGCTACGTTTAATTTGGGATCATAAACTGCCAAAGCGCTCATATGTTTGGCAGACTTGGCTGTGGTTGTCGCACACTTGGACTTGCGTGAAACTTATTTGCATCTGGAGTATCACTGATTTGTTTAATGAGTAACTAAGTAACATTCAGTTGACACGAGTTTAAGAGTCTTCAGACACGGAACTAGTATCCATATTAATCATTCAAATGCCGGCCGGGAATCAAGCTTAGAACTAAATACATGGTAGGTCGACTTCCTTCAATGTTCAAGGTTCATTTAGTATAGACGCCGCAAGATTTTGCCTATTTTCGCCTTAGAGCTTCGTTAAGTATTTATCGTTTTGGATAATTGTAAACAGAGCTTTGCGATTACAAGAACATAGGTACCTTTATCTAATATACTTATATCCGCTACTTAACTCCTTTTATACTTTTATATATATTTATAACCGCACGTTACTTATTAATATGCGTCAACTATGTATATCGCGGAGGAGTCATTCAAAGTATGTGCAGATTGTGACATTTACGATATTTAATAAAAAAATTACGTCGGCACTAGAGCAGTAAAAGCTGTATGAGAAATACAAATACTGAAGAATGTGGATGAATTCGAAAATGGCGGAACGTATACGAATCTTGGCGAAATTAAGGTATAATGTGACGTAATTGTAAAATGACTTGCCATAATTTCAAATTACAATCTGCGCTTGGCACTCTTGGCAGGCGTGGCACTGACATACTCATATGTAACATGTCCATAAGCCCTTGTTCAGATAGGCGTTGAAAATCCTTTCATAGCCCATAGAGTTTTCACATTTTACAATAACATAACGGATATTAAGCTTTTCCCAGTGTCGTTTTGACGCTTGCGTTTAACTCTTCCGTATGCTAAATACCGCTCGTCTATGCGCGACGTAATCCGTACCCACCTCCACTAATCCGCATTACAGCAAGCTTTATTTATTTACGCTATATATCTCCCCGCGGTGCGGTTAAAACACCGGAAGAAATGTATTCAACAATCCGAGAAAGAATCGGACAGATCGATGTCCAACTGGAGTTTCGTTCGTTTCGTTAAATAATATTTTTACCACCTACAAATCCAAAACGACGAAACAAATGAAAATATTTTGTAACTTGCGTTAAAGTCATCATGTGATAGAACATAGGGATCGATTTTATTTTGCTCAGATCTGTCACCATTGTCAATACCTTTATCAACATAGACTTTTGATATCTATACAATATCGGAGTTTATTAACATTCCGATGTTATAATCGTTTTCTCTAGGTTCCGTATATACAAATATGTATCTAAGTAATTTGTTTTAGGAACAAAACAAAAGATAACGAAGCTTCCGTTAGGGATTGGTTACGCTTAAAAGATAAACTTCGCTTAAGAAAAGAACGTACTACGTTTCTCGCTACGCCTGTGTATATGAACAAGACCTTACTCATAATGCCGCGCACGTCTCTCGCAGATCCCGCGTATATTAACGCCCACTGCTGCCAACTTTCCAACATTGTTATTAGATTCGAGATCGCCGGACGAAAGGTTTTCTAAGTACTTGATATACAACTTTTTTCACGTTTCTATTAAATACATATTTATCCTAATAAATATTAACAAGTAATTTTATGTTGCGTGTTGGTTTTTAACCGAATATGTTGAGCATAATTTTTCTGCGCTATGATTAAAAATAATTTTAATGCTATTATATGCATACTAGTCAGATAAAATGCTTATAAATTACAAACGGGCGAGAAAATCAAATTAGCCCATTAAGAAAATAGATTAACGATGTTTTGATGAATTCACTATTTTCTCAAATAATAGCCGTCTTCAGCTATAGGTATGTTGTTTTTAATATACTATATTATTAGAATATAAACACCTTATAAGATTAACTAATTATTTTTACAACAAAATGAATGTTAACTAATTTCCTCATTAAATTGCACCCAAGGTGGTATTATGGGACCGCAACTTTTCCAAACCCACGGAATAACATAATTTCGCAACAAGATAGCCCATTTAACGAAATCGGAATATTCACTGTGGTATTAGTACATAACTAGTTAATTAGTCACTGATGTGACAAGATTGACCGGTTTAAAATCGCATTCAACTTTCATTCACAATTTTCCGGCCCGAACCGGTCCCAGATCGGACAACTGCCGGCTTACCATAACGAGAATATTAGCAACCAATATTTATAATAATTAAACGCAGACCATCACTTACATATTGTCACAAGTAAAATATCTAGAAATATAAACATTATAAAAGAATATGAAAAATTAATATTTCACAACTGTCCAGCAACCCGAGTCTGCGTATGTATACATAAATATTAATATAGAAAATAGAGACTTCGAGCAATAGAATCGCATGTATCGCACACCGATTTTTTTAAGGTGATATTAATTTTTACAAAGGACATCGAAGAAAGCTAACAGGCAAGAAATATTACAAACTTATTGTCGATAATCTAATAATTGCCATGACCAATTACCACAATGGACTCCGATTATAGTCACGTCAAATGTCAAGAGACTTACTCAATAACAGGAAAAGTGTATAGAAGATTAACGCAATGGCCATCTGGGTGCTCAATACCATGTAATTGTAATTGACCTCTGGTATGTAATGCGTTGTAACGATCACAATCTATTTCGTAACTTTGTTTATTTTATTGCTACAACTTTTCTTTAAGCTTAGGTTTTAATTTTATTAACTGATACGTAAGTACACTATCATGGTGATTTGTTCGCATCTATATAACGAATTAATTATAAATGAAACGTCGTATTCTGTACATGGCTACATAATCACAAAATATACGTTAGACAGGCTAAAAGTGTATAAAGAGATACGTTGTTAATATAAACCAAAGGAGTAAAACATTGAATCTAAAGCTGAAAAATAAAACTCATGCATAAACGCGACCTAACAAAATAAAAGTGGATAATGATAATGTTATCGTTCTGAGCACATTCAGAAGAAAAAACAAAAAAATTGGAGCCAACACATAAGAAGCGAGAACGCTATAAGTGTTGCCATTTTAATAAAACAAATGGGTAAACATAAATAATTCAACCCTTAGCAGGCTTACTGAACGCGTTCCTTAACCGTAAAGCACCTATACAATATTCAAAACAACTCGTCCCGGGGGTAAATATAACCCTCTTAACAATTTGCATGGGAAACAGCCAAAATTTTTCACCCGTGCACGCGTTGCCCTCTTCCAAATATCCGACTACTTTCGTTATTCTTGAAATGCGGGTGTTAACAATGACACTTTCGCAAGAACGAATAACGGTCCATATGAACAGTGTTGTATTTTTGTTACATTTTGAAAAGATTATTCTCTCGGCTATATTTTTTAGGTCTCGTTACAATTCACAGCAATACCGTAAAAATTACCTATAGGCATGTGTCATGATGTTGTATTTTATCTATTTTTAATTCCTTTTGTCTTCTATACGAAATACCGAACATTCTTATTGATAAGTAATTTAGAATTAATCGTTTTCTACATTAAAAACGGCGATATAACTTTTCAGTTACGAAAAACGTACGATTAAAATGAATTTGAAATTACTGCAATCGGACTGCAGAAGATATATCATATGATACTCGTATATCGAAATTTTAGGATGCATAATATTTTCATTAGCTAATTTACATAGCTGTCTTTCCCTCGTGCGGGGATATTTCGACCTAGTTAATGAAAAAATCGAGGTTATATTATTGCAGATTGAAAAAGATATACATATATCATTATCGTGGAGCCAACACATAGGAGGAAATTAGTACCTTTTTACAAGCATTTTTCTCCTTTAGAGAGAATCCTAAGGAGTCAGGCCCATTTATTAACGTTAGATCACAATATTTTTAGTTCAAAGAAGCTTTAAATTTAAATGACCACTAATCTGAATCTCTGCTAATACATACTGGCGTATCGTGGCAAAGCGTACTCAATGCATCCAGGTTTCCGGGCGTATCACCAGAGCTCCAAGCTCACCAGATTCTAAACCTTACAATAAAGACAAAAACGATAGGGATTTCTAATAGCCACACATAGTGCCAGTTCCACACATCTGATTCTTTAGGATATTGCCAATATCGCAGTTCGCATTCGCTCGCGAGGGCGCAAACTGCTTTTATTAAATTGTCGCCGCTGTTCAATACTACAGTGTATCTACTGTACTATCTGGGAAAAGCTCGCCATGATTTTTTTCAAATAATACATACCTAATAGATATAAATAATGTAAAAATAAATTATGATGCTCAGTTAAGAAGCACAAAAGCACGTAATAACCATGAAATACCATCCTCTGCTATTTTCATTATCAACATTATTGACTGTTTGCCCATAACAAAATCGTCAAACATTAGCTGCTTGACGTAGGTAACTAATTTCACACATCCGTCTTCAGCATTATTTGCAATATGCAGGTAGGCTACATTATAGAAGGTTTACATTAGCTACTAGCTGGCACACTTGGAAAATTTAATATCCCATTAAATTAAAATACTTCATATGTAAATAAGTTTTAAATAAATGATATTATTTTTTTAGGATGTTCATTTCAATAACAATTTTAGAGTTAATTAATCCTAAGGCGCATATTAGGCGTATGCAGGTCTGATATCGTCAGAGCGGTCGGTGTGTAATATACAAGTAAAGGAATTCTGAAAATAACTTACTAGTACTTTCGAACTACTGTCGGAGTGTCAATAAAATTGTTATGATAAATATTTGTAAAAATAAAACAAAATTTATGATGAATCATAACATCAAAGAGTGTTTTGATAGCTAAAAACATATTATGGTTTATGGTTTAAGAGATCTTTATTATTTCTCATAAAGAATATAAATATTGTGATTTACTAACAGTGTAATTAAACATCTTCACAGATATGAAGATCCCTTGAAACACAATAATATTTAACTATCTTGATCATTGAAATATAACATACTTGTATGCAAGAAAACATATATTATGTACAAGGCAACCGAATATAAATCCGAATATAAAAAGTTACAAGGCAGTTTAAGCAGTATATTCTATGTAGAATAATATACAGAGAAATATATCAAAGCTAGAAAAACAATTTCAGAGCAATGTTTACGTAACATTCACGAACACCCACTTTCACATTTCATTAAAAATGTAATTACGAAAAATGTTTTTGGAGGCATACATTCCAAATGAATTTCGACGCCTAATGTTCTACGGCACACGTACATAGGTACATAACTACATACTTATGTCAATGTAGCATATTTGTGTCTGCTTTTGGACGAAATCATTAAAATTAACGCGCCCAACTTTATCTGTGACCGTAAACAATGGAACGCAATCACTCCCAACCGCAGGATTTTAAAAAACGAAACGTACGATATATTGTATAGGGTTGCCATATGCGCACAGATTTATCATCGATATAATTTGTCTTTATGAAAATTGAACTATCTAAATGGGACTTAAAATAGCTATCGATTATAATGCATATAATAAGGATTTTCTCGAAACTGGCAAGTGTATGAGAATGAATGAATGAAACTTACATTAAATTTGATGAATTTGTGAGAATTGTGAGATTGGAGCCAAATTTGTGAGAATTGGAGCACAGACAGCGACTGCATTATTTTCATTAGACTTTTAACGATTCGACAATTTTAAGCCCTTAACCTCAAACAACTGTCGATTCCGTTATACATAAACCTGGTAACCCTAATATTTCGGAGTTTGGGCGGAAATAAGTCATTACACAGGCGTGACGTCACATCCTTACATGGCTTTGAGCGAGAAAGGTACATTAGCTTTAAATTTCACATGATCTGGCCCCGGCATTTGCCTTATATACTGTTCTCGTACAAAATAAAGAACCTTAGAATAAGATGTACAGTCATAGAGTAATGAACACTGCCATTTGGTTTCCGATTTAGGTTAATATAAAGATGCAGTTATGTAGAACTCGTGTGTTAGTCGCGAAGCGTACGAACCTTGGCCTAATGTGTAGCAACTGTTCCCGAGGCGTTCGTATGGCAAAACGCCAATTTTAATACACTTTCACGGTCTTCATCCTTTATTTTTTAAATTTTTGTCAGGCCAATAATCGGGTGGGTTACCTGTCGGTGAGTAGATACCGTCGTTTATCCATTGATGATTCACTTAGGGCAGATGCAATATACAATGATTATCACCCAATAGACCACGAGGATCAGATAATACTACCGACATATCGCTAGAGTACACTATCCTTGCGGGCGGAGTGAAAGGCATTACACATAATTTTATATGCATTAAACATACCACGATATCGGACCGTCATCCGGTAATCATATTGTATCAACAGTTATATTAGCACACTTTGAATTAACACTAATCATTAACGAACTAAGATGTGACAGAGAATGTGTTTAGCATTGAACTGTCAAACTTCATGTCACTGTCAAACGTTCCTCATCGACTGACATTTTGTAGATATGCAAAGCTTGACAGAAACGATCGGCAGGTTGAATTTAAATCGTCGGCACAGAAATTTTAAAAACAAAAATCTATATAAGATATATTCAAGTCAAGACGCGTTATTTATATAAACTGACTAAGACAGAAACAGGAAGTAGTATAATACAAAATCGATGAGAAAGTCACCCCACTTGTTTCCAGTGTGATATTAGTGATTGTTAACTCGATTAGGGGTTAATTGGATCTGACGAAAACCAAACAACCAGCGCGCTTCTTGTCTTGCTTTGTTTATAAATAACGCTACGGATACATGTACAACTTGTACTTTAAAGCTTGGCGGGTATCAGTGAAGCGTTAATGTTTTTGTATGTCGTAAAAATATCTAAAAATGATGACTAATTTATTGATTCACACAATATGTACGTACGTAATATCCTGTAGGATACTAGAAGTGATAGCAAAATTAACACAAATAAAGCTGTGAGAACATGTTCAACATGGAATGAATCGCAAGTAATATTACAAATTGAACATTATAACACATTTGCGTTGCTGTGGTATGGTAAAAAAAATCGGTTCAATCCCGAATAGCGATGCAATATCTACATCAGCCGCCGCGGTTGTTACACACACTCCTAATAAATGAATGCTTATGAGTACGACAAATAGTTGCACATAGATAACATATGGACACACAACACACAGACACACCTTGTAAAACAAACCTTTCAGTTTCCGATACAGGAAACATATCACAGAATAACACTTTTCTAAACATACTGTTAGATAGCATACTTCTAACTACTTTCACCCTAGTAACTGTCTCAAAATGTTGAGAGAAGGATTTTTGTCAAAATTACCTGTCAGTAATTTAAAACACTCATATCATTCCAAAATTTTCCACTAACAATGATATTTAAAAATCAGTATTAAATGACCCTACTGGCCTAAAATAATCAGATCACAATCACTGGTTGAATGAGAACGTAAAAAAAACACAACAGTCACTGAAAACAGAAAGTCATAAATCGAAATTCAAATATACTGTCATTGACAACAATTTGAAATCCGAACGCTAGGGGCGTTACGTGTTTTTTAAATTCCAAACACCGAGGTGCCGGCACGTTCAGCCTGACAGGTATTTCAATTGTCACTGACTAATTGTTTCACCACAGATAACATTGCTGATAAACTCACGTAGGTACTGAACACAGACTAGATAACAGGAAGAAATGTCGTATAAACTTCCTATTGTTTTTTAGGTAACTAAAGACATTTTGTAAATGGGTCATATCGAATTTAAAGTGTCAATATTTGTTAATGATATTTTAAATAAAAGCTTATATAGATTTTTGAAACCTTTTACTACGTCATATTTGAAATATATTGATTTACCAAGGTCTATTTTAACAATAATAATATAACACTACGGTATGTAATTATAACTATTTTATTTTTATATGAATATTTTGGTGAAACATTTTTATCATTTTGAAGTATTGTTGCGACCTTTCTAACATAAAAACAAATTATTTTACTGGAGGATGAAATATAAATGTATTTAAGTGTATAAAAAGAAACTATTTAAACATAATGTTGCATATCATCGTCAGGTCTTGCCACAGTCCACTGCTAAACATAGTCGTTTTTTGCCTATAATTCTCATACTGATACATATATATCTATGGATGAATAAGCTGGTTGCTATTTGAAATGAGCTCAAAAAGAGTCGGTACAGAAAATTAGCACGGGTAAATAACATTCGCTGATTCGGAATTAAGGTTGCGAGGATTACTGTTTTGATTAGCGCTAACAACTGTCAAGGGTCTCTTAGCAATTTCGTATCGAGCAGAGTAATTTGCATATTATGTGATTAAAATTTAATGTTAACATAAGTATTTAATTATTTAACGACTTTCGGCACGGAGTATCGACACCAATACCACCAAATATTAATTATAAAAGCATCGTCATATACATATAATGCTGTTGAGTCGGTGTTATCGATGTTTCGCCTGCATATGGCAGCACTCAAAATTGATAAGTAATCAAGTATTGTTGTTTTAGCAAAATAAAAATCAAAAAATTGTTAGGTGTTTTTTTTAGTTAAGAACCCTTTACAGATAGCATATTTCTTGTTTTACCTGCAAATGAGCTATAAACTCGTGAAACTTTTGTGTCTATAACATTTCTAAAAGATATGGAATCTATGGTACCAATAGGCAGTGTGACGTAGCTCTGTAACAAGATTTAGTAGGATTTGTATTGTAGGACGCGTACAATCGCCTCTATTGATTTTCCCTATGTTGAACATACGTGCAGTGCATTCGGTAGTCAAGAAAGAGAAGAATATTGCCATCTATACATATTTGGAAACCGGTGAAGGAATTTTCATGGCGTTTATTTGAACAGTATCTATGTGATTTAATAATTGTTATTTATATTTCACGCTCGATGCCTTACGGGATAGGCAGAGAGCACCGAGTGTCAAATATCTTTATCCTGACAGATCTGACATGCTTCTTCTATTTTCATCACTCTCCTCAAACATGCAAACCGCTTTCAATACGGAATACGAAATATATTGCCTGATAATTTAATTTAATTACGGATACCAAAAGTATCTAATATCAGTACCGAGAATAGGGATGGTGATTAAACTAAATTCGAATAAACTAAATTCAAATAAGATAATTAATTAATTTCAATACTTTCCTAATAACCTCGGAAGCTCGATTGATAAGAAAGTAATAATATATGGTTCTTATATTGGCTGTAAATTCATGTGACATTAAACTAGATACACTTACCCAAACACAACAACCGTTTTTACTATAGTTAAAATATCGGCGTCGTTATTACCCTACTATAGTTATTACATACCCCTAATCAGTTACAGATCTGGGACCACCGTTACAAGCAAATTTCTTACAAACTACAAAGTGGCCTAAATACTTGGAGCCTTATCCGCTGTGTCAGCGAAGTAATATAAGAGCTTCTAGCTGGGCTGAGTCGGCTTAGGACCGCTAAGGAAATACTTTTCATAGAAAATGACGTTATGTTCAATCCTAGACATGTATTAGCCTGATTTCATGAGGCCTCTTTAGTATTCATTTACTTATAACATGTTCTTTAATGTACATAATTAGTGTTTCGTGGTTTCAACAATGTAAACATGTAAAGTACATGCTAGTGATGTACTAAAAAGCTTATTTACTGTATTTTTTTAACATATGTAGCGTTTATTTTTACTGAGCATCAATCGTGAATAGAAATTTACCCTCAGAAGCCACGAATCTCAGAAACTGGGGGTCTAAACGTGGAATATGCATGTGAGGTCCATGAGGATTAAACACTCTTCGCTAACCATGAAGACTCAGACTTCTCGTGAAGTACCTACTGAAGAAAACAATTCTGATTCTACATGTAACATTGCCCGTTTAACAAACGAGTATCTACATTATACTTTGAAGATAAATAGGGAACCCCTATCACATGGGTCATTTAATTCCTGCCCTTTATCGGTAGCTATTAACTTCAGGAATTATCGGAGCTGTACAAACATGCCACATTGTTTTTTTGTTATTCCCACTAATTCCCAAGTTGACTTATTACTCTTATAAACATATGGTTGTTTTGGCGATGTTGGCAATATGCATTTAAAGATGCGTTCAGGTATATATGTAAACAAGTCTATCCAAACTCTTTGTTAGATGGTACGGACAAATTCCTTTGACCTTAAATAAGACTACAATGATAGATTCCGTACGAGACATCCTTTTTATGTGCGGGTGGAGGATGATCCCATTGATTAGTTGATTGTGATTTTCCAAACGCCACAAATAATTCATTCTAAGAGCTTCAGGAACAGATCTGATAGAAAAGAACATTATAGTGAACAATAGAAGAGCTCTAAAAGAAATTGAATCCTAAACCTTATTTCCAAATAGGCTTTATTTTAATTAGTTGAGCGGAATAAACTTAATATTATGAGCGCATTTTTTTAGTGCATAAATTGGTGAACAGGCAAAGGAATAACTTGTTGGTAAGTTGTGACTGTCACCCACTGCACCTGCAGTACCCCGGGCATCGCCAAAGAGTTACCAGCCATATATAGTTAATACCTCACATTTGTCAAGATCAGCGCATTGACGTCAACTGCGTCGACATCGACGATGTTAAACACCGATCTCGCTTAACCACGCACTTGTATTAATGAATGTGTGAACTTTTTTTATTCAGATCCGTTGCGTTTCCGCACCGCCACGTCCTATTCAAGCGTGACTCGCCCCATTTGTCATTTTTATATTATCATCGAGCTGGATTGTATTGTGTCTAACGCGTATTGATCTGTTGTTAGCACTGCTATAGATTATACATACGAGTATGTGTATGTTATGTGGTAATGCACACCGCATTGTTCATTTAGCTTTATTCCATAAACACATCGAATTGTTTTGAACGTTTTTGTACTTTGAGGGATTAAGTTGAATAGTTGCAAGCGGTGTTATTTTAGATGGTTTCAAATATTTTTGACACTTGATTTGAACTGTAGTAGTATGGTTGTATGTGCTGCAATCTCCCGCAATAACCGGAAAGGATTGTACTCCATCGGATCCTGGGTCAGTTTAATTCAGCTACAACTACCTCTTTCTTTAAGGTGGCAGATCAACTGGTAGGACAGCGACCTGTTATTCTTTTTCCAAGAAAGCCGATATATAGACATAAAGAAAATTAAAATATTGCACTTAGTACCGACTGCACAACAGGTTCATGTGACAACACGCATGGGAGTTTTTCTACTAATATAAATATTAATACGCCATTGAATGCGAGTTTTCTATGGCGAAGAATAAAACTATGCATAACGGTGCCGCAATAGGTTTCTACGGGCGTAGAAAGTGTGAAAGTAGAAATATGTATATTGTTTTATTATTGCGAGATCGTCCTCACTTTTACTCATGCTCCACGATCATGAACTAAGCGATCAACTATGACTTGGCTAACTAACGACATATAAACATATTATACAGATTGTGCGAATAGAATATGGTATTTTCATTGATATTCTCGAATTTCTGCAATATGCTAACAGTTAATTCTATATTCGAAACACTGTACAAAATATGAAACTTACTTAAAATAAAATAATCAAACGATGTTGACGATAAGCAGATCGTTAATATAATATATTTCAAGGGCAAAGGCCCATGCACAGCCATCTGTTTCAAAACTAGACAGAGACTGCGCCATGATAAACAGTTAATAAACATAAATATACAGGTTTCGAAATACATACTTATAACGATAAATTTACATCCAGGCATGGAACGAACACTCCTGGGCGTCATAAAACATTCGTCTTGAACGTGGATCGAATCAGTATTCAAACCAACTAATCACGAGACCAATAAGCCACTTATAAAAAAAAGTGCTTTTCCATAGTGGGACGTAAATGTAACCGGTGAAACGTGGGAGTATACCACACACCTTTGTCTACTTTTTCGGGGATCACCGACGTGTTATTACGTTTTAAAATTATCAATTTTTCACCGACAGTAGAACAAGCACCTCAATGTTGAAGACGTTTTGACGCGTGATGCCAGGTCATAAAACACAAAACTTGGATGCACGACTGCGTTGCATGTGCATCTTTCGGAGAAATTTCACGTATTGTATAAATGTTACGTTCCCGCTTCATGCGTGTTAATTGCTTTTACCTCATAATCATTTGAATAACATTAACATGTTAATAATTTTTTGGCACTGGATTAACATTGCTGCTTTTATTTCTCGGAATGTCGTAAAATTACATTAATAGTACACGCTACTGGTAATGAAGATGCAGAAATTTTAAATAATACAGCAAACCATTGAAAAGAATAAAACCTCCTACAGAATAAGAATAAACTCTTTGGTAGTGGTACAACGATACAAATTAGACTTGCTATAAAATACTAAAAGTGACAAAATGTATTAAACCCTGATTTAATGTTGACTTCGCATAATTAATGGATAAATTTAACATTTCCACAAAATTTCCAAGCTTTTGGATGAAATATTACATAGTTGGTGAGGATTACTATCATAATTGGAAAATCCTATTTCAAATAAGTGATAATTTCCAATAAATTGTCCGTGCACAAAAACCAGGAGAAAAAAGGCGAGGCAAAACGTATCGGATTTCTTTTCAATAAAGTGTCAAGTCATTAAATATTATGGCAAAATCTTTTTACTGAAGAAATTGGTCGACTACAATTTCATATCATCCACTTCGTATTGGAGTAGTTGGACAAGTTGGTCGCATTTGCTAACAGTACGAATTGAATTGATAAAATATCTCATCTCATATCCATGTACAGAATTGAACAAGAGTTGAATTCGTGGACGAATTCAATGGAGCCCAATTACTGGCACACCTAGAGGCGCGCCGCGTGGGAAGCGACAGGCATTCTGCCTTAACGTATTAACATACCAAGCCGCCGCGCTGTAACGCTTGCTCTGTCGATTATTCGCTCTATCTATTTGTTACTGCGTTCAAGAAACATTTAATGTCTGTAACAAACTTGATCACCTAGTCCAATTAACTAATTTAATAGTTCAAACTAATATCTATAGCCGACATTAGTTGTAGTAATCAATAAGATTTTCTCATGATAATTGATACATTTTGTCCCTAATCCCCACACGAGACATGCGGGTTGGGAATCATAGAAGATAGCTTCTGCTACCTGTGTGTAGCTAAGCTGCGACCAGGCGATCGCTAGATCCCCGTCTGTTACACAGATGGATACACCACGTGCAGCAGCGGTTGGGTTGAGATTCGTAGATGAAGCTCAGATCTGTAGACATTGGTGATCTTGGGGTGGAATATTAATTTAGCCGAGATAAAACCACCCTATCAGAAAGAAGTTATCCTATTAAAACTGCATTTTTTTTTATACAGACTCTTAAGGGACTAAGTATATGCTCCGTTAATTTTAAATTAAAAATGTATTTTCGATCAGTTATGTTAATAATAAATGTATATACTTATAATGACTTAACTTGCTCCAAGTAGTTGTAGAATATAATACTTCGAAATTGTTTAGGAAAGTAGTTTTAAACCAATATATTCGTAAGCCGAATTCGATTGAATGGAATGATTCTGTAGCCACGTTTATTGAAACGTTGTATTGCTAATCGTGAGTTTCCGATTGACAGTTTGGGAAGCTTATCCTTTGGCTCCATTTAACTTCATAACACTGTTATTTATAATACTAAAAGATACATTACCCATGAATTACGCACCTAATAGGAACTTGCGCGTTCGCGGTACGTTTGTGTTTTGATAATCGGTATGTATTAGAAAAAATTGGAACAGTGTAAAATTGCTCATAAGCTATATTTGCGGCAGAAATGAAAGAATGAGAGTTGAAAATTTGCCTATTGATTTGATTGTGTTGAAGGAACTTGGTGGAAAAGAGAGTGTCAGGTTTCGCCATTTTACTTTGCTAGATCTTGCCAAGTTATGCCAATAATCCAGTTTTCTTAATACATATTAGGCTTGTACAAAACACAATTAGCAATAAAAAATATCTCGTGGCAACTTATATATGGTATTCTGATCTGGCCAGACCCACTACATTGACAAAACTAGACAGCTGATAAACTTCATATACATTTATAAATACGAATACATACTTTGAGGATAATTTATTCGTAAAGTGCGCTCGTGCGAGCGCAGAGAAATGGATCAAAATGTCGTTTGGATGTAAATGATCATGTGAGTACGAGGCAGCTTTCACAAATCACACCTTCGGACACGTGACAATTGTCAGCTATTAGACGACTTCGCACATTCGCGTCACAGATAACATTCAGTTGGCAATTTGAGAAATTTACTAGTATACGAACACAATCGAAATAATGTCAAAAATCTTTCTTTTGAGAGAGTAGCAAACGAACAGGCAACGAGAGTCACAAATGCGTGTAGCTGTTCAGCAACTACTGCAACTTAAATTGTACGAGGACTGCAGCACTAGGACGGTTAGTGTCTAATATTACTTCGGGTACATTTGTTCGAATAGTATATGTTAGTTTCTAGTGTTGTTTCACTTGTGTCCTCTTATAAGTTGGACCAGTGAACAATTAATTGCCATTCATATTGAACGTTTAGTGTTATCAGATAGTACCTATTTAAAGGTATATAGTACTTGCTTATAAATATTACTATTCACCGTCATGTTTTCAAAGACGTCTTAAATTTGCTGCTTTGGCAGACTCTCGCCTTAACCCTCTTCAGTCTGAGAGGAAACCCGTGTCCAAAGTAGAAAGATAACAAAGATTGATGATGATAATTATGCTTTTTTGCGTACATCATTTAGGTTTCGATACTTTTAATTTTTAACGGGACAGAGTATAATACTACCAGTATTAGTATATTGATATTGGTATCAGTATCAACCTAAGTATATCTAAATACGAGAGATGATTTTACCAAACGTCCGATGGATTGTATTTTCGCGTGTGGCTGTACGAGATGATATGGAGTTCACAAGTGCAGTCTCATTTTTTGCTAACGTAAAGAATTAGCTATAATGAAGGGATTAGAAGCTATACTTTAAACTGTCCTTTACTTCGTTTATTGTATACGCGTAATAATACGAAGAAATATATAGTAAATATCACAGCATAATAACTTATCATTTTTTCGTCAACGCTCAGTCATCTTTTGTTCATATTCTCGATGGCACACGTACCTATATTATAATTATTGTACAACCTATATTTACCAATACAAAAAGTTATGGTTTAATTTTATAACAAAAGTTCATGACGCTTGACGTATTTCCAAAAAAAAGCCGTAGAAAAAATACCATAGAAACATGAAGACAGCAAAAACTCTAATGTCACGAAAGAGGTCGAACATCCAAAAAATTCCACAGCGAATAAACCGTGGCTTTAGATAATACAGGCAAAGGCAAAAACTTTACCAAAAGGATTTATTCATCTTTTTGAAACTAAATCGAATGATCAAGTTAGCGAAAACATTACTCATTTAAAGCAGTTACCTAATAATAAAGACAGACTTTCAATATACAATTTAATAAGCAGCAGAGCAAATTTATATTAATTAATTATTAAAGCTTTTATGACTGATTAACCAATTGGTTGCACGTGCGCGGAAGAACTTAAGACTTAATACTCGGCTGCGGACAAAACCGCAAACCAGATGAAAACGAATCACGGTCTTGCCACATGTCCATAGTTTAAACCACCACAGTGTACTAATTATAAAATATTTTCGGCATAAGATAAACATTGCAAAGTCCATCAGCGGATTTGCAGTGTCTACGTGAATTAATTAAACGTCATCATCACCATTATCAACCATTTTATCAGTCACCCGTTTGAAACGAATCGCTTCTCAGAATGAAAAAGATTAATATTTTAAAGCCATAATCGAATGCTCTGGCGAAGTGCTGATTGGCAGACTTCACAGGTCTTAACGTGGACAACACTAAAGTGTACAAATTTTTCTCACGATGTATTCTTTCACGGTTACATGAGAGTGATATTTGACATTAAAAGACTCATTTTTTCAAAAAAGAGAGGTGTATGCCAAAATTTGAACTCAGCACTCCCAATGTGGGGGACTGAATTCTAAACCACTACACTATCACAGCTTATGAAACTATTAATTTAACAACATTCAACATTTGCATTTACATCAACATAATTACAAATTTCAAGTTACAACATAGATGGACCATGTATGTGTTATGTTATCCAATAAAAAAAAAAAATGGTCTATTCATAGAGGAACAGAATGAAGTCATCAGCTGCATTAATTCGACTACTTTCTAAAGTTTCCGCCAGCCAGTTACACAAGCCATTGTTTCCAAATACGCTTGTAAGGAATTTTAATACGCGCTCTTTCACTGTTCAGTCTATTCTCTGTTGCTACGCTGTTGTGGGTGGGAGCTAAACTACCTCAGTAGAACATTTACTAAGAAATTCTTGTGATGCACTTCTCACATCCTTTTTATGTCGCACTCCAGTGATCAGTGATCCAGTGATCTTCCTCCGGATCTGGAAATTTTGAGAATGCTCTGTTCTATAATAAAAAAAAAAATAATAATAGTAGAAGTAGTTCAATAGTAGAATGAAACGAACGAACGAACGAAAGGGATATTTTAAATCGCTCTTAGTACATTTACTTATGCCGACCGATGGAGACTAGTTAGTCACGTACCCTCAACATCATGGAAGTAGTCTTTCAAAATTTCTCATTGACGATCTATAGCTACAGCCAAGATCCGACCGTTTCTTAACCTGATAGGTTAGTTTCGTTAAAACATGGCGTTTAAGTTTCGTCGTTTCATGGATTCTATTTAACAAAGTTTATAGCTTATTCTGCAGTTGTAGTCTTTTGTTTTAGATATATAAGTGTATTTATTAGACATTGCACTTTTCATCAATACCATTATGGTACGTTTAGACTACGACACTATACACTGTACACTCAGTGTATAAAAGTGTATAAATCGAATGTCTCTGTATGAACACGAGTATCTGTAATAGGAAAATTTATTGCGACACGACAATTAGTGTCGCATCAGCCGCTGTGTGAACACGTTGTATAAGTGTACACAGTACAGACATTAATGTCTGACATTTATGTCAGAATTTGTGTCGTAGTCTAAACGTACCATTAGATAGAGTTAGGTCACGCGGGTTATAATCGTATTGTCCGCCGCCATTCGGTCGTCAGGACTTAATACTAGAATGTCTTTCTTACAAAACCGACCATGTGGACGATTAATTAACTTATTTTTTTATTAACCCGCAATCACTCACACAGGTGCTATTAACACCTTATTATTTAAAGTTAAGAGAAAAGATTGTTTCTATTTTCGACACGATCGTTTGAGTAGCCTCAAGTGGCCATTTCGGCAAAAGAATGTGTGGGAAACTATGTGGCGATAACAATTGCTTCTAAGGATCCGTCAACGTTTGTATGAACTGCCCAACTTGCATTATCATGTAATTAAAATCGTTGGTGACAACATATACTTTACAGATAATGGCATAGAGGTAGCTACAATTTTCTTCCCGTCAAATTACACGACGCGGGTCTCTCAAAGAATTGCAAAAGGCGTGAAGCATACTCTGTAACGTGTAACCATTGGAATAGAACGAAGAGACCGGTTAATGGCCAAAATTGTTATCAATCTATATTTTTAAACCGACATTAGTTCCCCAATGTGGTTTAACTTAAACTTAGTTCTTAAGATTCCCATCTTAATGGATCCTTGAAATACATATAGTGAAGGAATCTCTTGATCAATAGATTTTTTGCTCTCCCACAAAACCTCATGCCTGTGCTGAGTTATTACATTTTGGAGTTATCCCGTAACAATGCAAAAACCGTTCTAAGTTACTAGATTAAAGTCAATAACATATGTGTATACATATAAGCAAGACCGTGAGTTGTTTCAAAACGGGCCGCGGGGGTCGGTTACGCGTATCTCGTGGCATGAGAAGAGCTCCTTTTACCGGCCACCGGACACCAGCCGTCGCCCGTGTTGCGTTACACTCGCACGACTCGTACCTGCTTTTATTTACTGCTTATAATTATTAACTCGCCAGATCTCACTTCTGCTGGGCTTGTCAGTTAAGAATATCTAATCCTCTGAACGCAACTATTACCATGTTTATTGGAGAAGCGTTTTAAGAACTTCCTTTGGTTTGGTTGAATTAGGGGCAGCATACGGCAGCTTCTCAACGGTCTTGGTAGGCTGTCGTCATGGGATTAAAAGGTTGTTCATGTCTGTCTGTCACGTGCTTTTCAGTCCGCCGTGAAGTGTTATATCGGTACATTAAAAAAGCTGAAATAAATGTGACGTGCATAGTGAAAGCAGCGTAATCTTTGAAAAATAAGTTTTGGTTGTGGGCTAACCTAACCATACATTCGAACAGCCTTTTTTTCGAAATTTGACCTAACCGACGTGCAGGCCAACTTCCTGTGTTAAGTGCTTACGGCTACCCAAACATCTCTAATACGACTAAATTCTACTCAAGACCAAACGCAGATACTTACTTTGAAGATGCAAGTAAATTTGTGTAAGTAGAAAAACGTATATCGATATTTGCCTTCCACATCCGTCAAACCAAACACAGCTAAGGGGCGGAAACAAATGCATTATAGTCATAAAATTTATATAACTGCTACTACAGTGACACGTCCGAAAAGAGGCTGGAAAAACACAAAATTATTTTAATAATAATAATAACAAATAAG
>DWEC01000158.1:0-20433 GCA_018245735.1 Microceris miodesmiata
TGTGCTGTGAAATCTTTGTGCTGTGAAAGATTTTTTTCCATTTTACACTGACGATGTAACGTTAGCACTCCAATGACGTCACTAACTACGCCTCTGTCAATTATCTCGGATTTTTCGAGTTCATTGGAAAGTGAAAAGTCGTTAGAGACTTGAAAAAGATTGTCCGCTCAAATATTTCCAATTAAATATTATATATACACCATCGATACTCTTTTGACATACTTTTGTACAGTTAAATTACGTTTGGTATATTATTGGTATATTTGGGTCATCATCAATAATTTTTGAATATTTTTTTTTTTGTATAAACAATTACTTTTAAGAACACTAATTAAACATATTTGTATTTTTATTTATTTATATTCAAATTCGAATTCAAATTCATAACACATGTTACAATTCGATAGCATAGTCAACGTCTTAATTGAATTAATTAAATTATCAACTATTCCTCAAATAATCACCTACAGAAATAAGCTTCTTAATATCCGACTAAAAGCCCCATTATACATCAATGTGTACAGCTCTTCCGCTGTCCAATAGTAATGTTACAGATAACCTGATTATGAATGAATATCGCAAATGACATCTGGATCATCGTCTTTCTGTATTGTTATTATAAAATATGGTAAGCCCTTCGTGATATATTTTCCTCCCTAAAGTAATGACGATCTAAAGAACAGGCGGATTTGAAGGGCTTCAGGATTGGTTATTGGAGGATTTGGTCTCAATCAGAATGAATGCTCAACAGGGCGCTACATCTAATAATAATGAATATAACGTTTTCATACAAATTAGGCAGATAGGCAGTGCGAGAAGAGGTGCTCTTCGAACTTCAACCTGTATGCCCTGAGTGGGAGTCATGCGAAAATCCCCTCAGGAGGCGGGAGTCCTATGTCCAGCAATGGACTTAAACAAAGTGATGATGTCATGCTAGTAATGTTAATATTATTACAGTATTATCTGATACAGACGCTACTAATCCTATAAAGTGCGCTTCTTTAAAAAAAATTAAGCCCTGCAAGTAAAAAACTGTTTAAATTAGTTTAGTCCATGATTTTATTAGGGTGTAACTGATTTATGTAATCGTAAAGTTATTATAAAATGAAATCTAAAAACACAAAAAGCTTCGATTACAAGAGCCCATGGTGGGTTATCGAATTACTCATAAGACGAGAGCGATTTCCATTCGGATTGAAAGCGAAAAATCGCAAGCTATGTTCCCCCGCGGGTAGTAACGGCTTCATTGCAAATTGGATTTGGCCGAAACCAAATCGTTACTATTACTGGCTTATTTGGAAAATAATCGTGCTCTTATACAGCAGGGACTTGAGAAATAAAGAGAAATGTGTGCTAGCATCATAATCATCAATCAGAAGGTCAATCAATCAATTATCAATCAAAAAAACCATAATTATCTTTGTTCGGCTCATATTGATATTTATTGGTAAATGTGGTTGTACATTTTACAATTGCAATTTTTAGTTTAAATTTATTGAAAATTGCTTTGGATAAAACGTTTTTTGGTATTGAATAAATAATCGCTACGTTTTCAAAAAAACTTTGGGTGATAAAGAAAAATATTATAACAGATCGATCGTAGATGGTTATCTAATTATATGTAAAGTCAGTCCCGATCTCGTTGAACACAAACCGTAGATAAATTCTCCCTTCGTAGCACGATAATGAAGTTAGATCCTTGTCGGGAGGCTGACGTAAATTGGATTGGGGCCAAACAAGTCGTTACAATTGCCACGTCCGGGAATTTGTGACGTTTAAATTTATATAAACGTTCCAATGAATGTAACCAGTTACGATTATCCAGACTAAATTTTATATTTGGTACTATAAAATAAAGTTCACACAAGTTTTTATTTGCATCTCAATTTATTTTACATTTTATCCAGTGCTGTGTTCAAAAGGACTCTGAATCGTCTTTGGAAATGGAAGATCTTGTTGTGTTCGTTGAAATCTCGCCGGATAGAGGAACCATGCCAACTTACAGAAACAAAGATCGAGTCAAATTCCTTTTGAAACAAGCCCTGCTCGCGCTTGTGAGCGTTTTCCTATAATTTATAAGGAAATGATAACTAAATGATCATTTCTGTTTGTTGTCAGGTTCCGAAGTCCCATTCGAGTGTCGTGGTGAGGGACGTGGATTAGCAAATGATGAGTGAGCGAGACACAGTCATTGACTACAGTGAGAAGAAAGAACACAAAAAATAATAGTTCTACGAATATGTTTATAGGCTTTTATGACAGATAAATTGAGTTAATCCACCATTTAAGAAGCTATAAAAATGGCGGAGGGACCACAGACGATATGGCAGAAGATCGACAGCTCTGTTATCCCCGTTGTAAATCTGGAGGTGCGAGAGGTCAGGGAGGTGCTATGGGAGAAGATACAAGAACCGACCTCCCAGAGGAAGATAATTTTAGTTATAGTATGTATAGCATTGTTATTGGACAACATGTTATACATGGTCATCGTGCCCATTATACCAGATTATTTAAGATACATAGGCGCATGGGGCGAGGCTGGCTACGACCACGTAGTCACGTTGCCACCAATCAGGGAAGGAAACAGAACAATCATACCAACAAAAATAATTCCTGCATCACACGAGGGGCAAGACTCAGCAACTGGAGTCCTTTTCGCATCTAAAGCAATAGTACAACTCATGATTAACCCGTTCTCGGGTGCTTTGATTGACCGAATCGGATACGACATACCCATGATGATTGGCCTGATTATCATGTTCCTTTCCACATCCATATTTGCTTGTGGACGGAGTTACGGCATGTTGTTCTTTGCCAGAAGTCTCCAAGGTGTGGGATCTGCGTTTGCAGATACATCTGGCTTAGCAATGATTGCAGATAGATTTACCGAAGAAAATGAGCGGTCGAAAGCTCTAGGAATCGCTCTAGCATTTATAAGCTTCGGTTGTCTAGTAGCTCCGCCCTTTGGAGGTGCTCTCTATCAATTTGCCGGCAAAGAAGTTCCGTTTCTAATTCTTGCGTTAATATCGCTAATGGACGGTTTTATGTTACTCCTTGTAATGAAACCATTAAAAACTCAAATGAAGGAAGCTTCACAACCAAAACCAGCCGGTACACCTATTTGGAAACTGTTAATGGATCCCTACATCGCCGTATGTGCCGGAGCTTTGATGATGTCTAATGTGGCGCTGGCTTTTCTCGAGCCTACCATTTCTCTTTGGATGGAAGACAATCTTACAAAAGACAATTGGAAAATTGGTATGATATGGTTACCAGCATTCTTCCCTCACGTTTTAGGCGTGGTGATAACAGTTAAAATGGCCAAGAAATATCCCCAACATCAATGGCTCATGGCTGCAGGCGGCCTTGCCCTAGAAGGCTTGTGTTGCTTCATTATACCTTTTGCAAATTCGTATAAAATGTTGATGATACCCATTTGCGGTATTTGTTTTGGTATTGCACTGATTGACACTGCGCTGCTACCAACTCTGGGATACCTGGTCGACGTGCGATATGTGTCGGTGTACGGAAGTATCTATGCCATCGCTGACATATCTTATTCCTTCGCTTACGCCGTTGGACCAATTATTGCCGGTGAAATTGTCGAAATGATCGGGTTCACTGCTCTCAATTTGCTTATTGCATTTAGCAATTTGTTATACGCGCCCGTACTTATATATTTGAGGCACATTTACGATTTTAAGCCCTTCGAGAATGAGGCTAACATTCTGATGGCCGATCCGCCAGACAAGGAATACCAAACGTACAGCATGCAAGATCAGAGACCTGTAAATGGAGAATTTAAAAACCACTTGGAGTATTCTAATGCTCAACAAGGAAGTTCGGTTCAAGAGTCGAATGTCGATGGAGGAGGAGGAGGTTACGAGTACCAGGAGAGGTATCAAAATTATGGACAAGGTTACGAACAACAAGGGTATGAGCAGCAAGGATACGATCAAGGATACCAACAGGAAGGATACAGTCAGCCGAGACAGCTTCCAGCACAGCCGCAGCCGACGGCGAGCAATCCATTCCGGGCAGGAGGGGCGGCTTCAGCACCAGCACCTGCGCCTGCACCCGCACCGGCTCCGAACCCGGTGCGGAACCCATTCCGACAAGGCTTTTAGAGCCATTCAATGTTGTTGTCTATATTTTTGAATTACTTGTTGTGTAATTATAAATGTCTTATAGTTGATATACTTCGATCACTGAGCCGCTTCTTGTCGGCGGCGACTTGTTTAGCGTCGCACTAGATGTCTGTTACTCGTATCTAGATGTGCTTACTGTTACATTAATGTACCTTAGAATATTCTCACTACTACAATGTTATCCTTCTAAAGCGGGACGGTTGATTCACTGCAAAGGAGTTTAGTGATATTTACGAATCATCTTTAGGAGGGCGACATCATATACGTCGGATTGTTTTCTTGTTAAGGTTACTGTTCGTACCAATTTTGACCAATAATCCTTTTAACGAAGTTTGCTTAACATATTGTATATCCAATGTTTTACAGTTTTCTCTATTGATTGATATTCAAAATATTTCCAGTTTGTCTTTGAAGCTTTTACTGTTGCATATATTGACGTAGTTTCGAGGAAAGCGATGAATTTCAGAATTTCATGGTTTAGATGAAACGCAGGTCGCACATTGTATAAGGGCCTAATATATTTATCCATGTATTACGGCACTTTTCACTATAATATTTCACTTAATACGCACATGGCAGTGTGTATGAAAATATTGAAACAGTTTAAACTAATGTATATAGTAAGTGACACTCGCTGAATTTAACTTTCACTTGGAATATATTAATCAAATGTAAACATTAATTGATCATATAATCGTAATACTATATTTTTAGATGTTATACTAAGATTTCGAATAAGGTTTTCTTCCTACGCTTTCAGCAATATTAGAATAAGATTTGCTTATATATTATTCGTTAACGTATATCAATTAAATATCAATTAGTACTGTAAGTTAGTATCAACTTGTGATAAAGTTGCAACCAAGGTAACGAAACATATCAGAATCTTTTGATTCAAGTAGCTTAAGAATTATATTAAATATGTACGAATATTTTCTTTAAGTGTACAGTTTTAATGGCTAGTAACATCGTAGTATGTGTAAATGTTAAGTGTATTTAGCGGTTAAATGCCATCATTCAATACATATGACGTCATTCGGTGGGCTTACTCAGAATAACTAACATATCAACATTATCGCTATTTTATACTATTTTGAACTCGATGTACTCGTAAGACAATCGAATTGAAAAAATCAAAATCAAAAATGTTTCATGTAATAACCAACAAAGAAATCATTATATAATGTTTAATTCAAACGGTTACTGGTCATCTAATAAATTTTAAATGTTCCTAAATCAAAATTCATAAAAATAAAATAAAACGGTCTATGAGCTGTAACTAAAAAGCAGGTTGGCGAAAATATTTCAGAACATATCAACTGTAGCCAACTTTAATAGGACTGTAATAATATATTTGTTTATGACTTGTAAGGTAACGAGGCTCTGGAGATACGAGAAGATGAAGTATATAGTCTGTTGATAGAGAAAGCACCCGCAGGATACTGATCAGATAGCAGATACTACTTTAAATATTCATTATTTAACAGAAGTCAAAATAAATATTTTTGATTTAAGACAACGTTTTCGATAAAATTGGAATGACAGATGACGTTCTGGGTGTTTGACTGGAGATTTTATTGTGATTGGTTAGAATATGATTTGGTCAATTGCAGTCATATGTACTGTAAAAATTCAAATGTTTTACTCGTATGTACGTTATGTCGCAAAACGAGTTCATGCCGATGCGTGTTATTAGTATTCCAGGGTGTACTTAAATAAAACGCATGGTTTGTATGTTTTTTATTTAAGTACTGCATGGTTTCCATGCTTTTTATTTAAGTACTCCCATAAAACCATAAACTCAAACTCAAATAAACTCATAAAGAAAAACAATGAGGAAATAAATTTATTGGAAATTTGAGATGTATATTGATTGAATATGTTCATTTAAGTAACGTTTGTGTCAATTCTGGTAATTACTATCAATTTTGGTAATTACGGTCAATTTTTGGTAATTACTATCAACTTTGATAATTACGGTCAATTTTTGGTAATTACTATCAACTTTGGTAATAACGGTCAATTTTTGGTAATTACTATCAACTTTGGTAATAACGGTCAATTTTAGTAATTTCTGTCAATTTTGATAATACCTTATATGATAAATCAAGTACATATCTATCTCCGCCCACCGAATCGACTGACAGCGAGCAAGTATTATTTCGCAGAATCGTCTAGAAAGAGGCAAAATTAAATAACTAAAGTTAATTGTACAAGAATATGTGACGAGCCCGACGTGTCAATTGAAAGAGTGTATAGTAAAGTGGTTATTGTGAATATATTCTTTAATATTAGCGAGAGGTATCCCACTACAGCGCATCTGGCCTTACTATGAACGTAACCTACCTCGAATTAATGTTTTGATAACCGCTGTAACATGCAGCCCTTATGACAATGATATTTTATGCCTTTGCCATTATAAATATGTATTATAAAAACCAGAGAATCGTGGATGAGTATTACACTTCTCTACCTATCTGTTCAGGGACGTACAAGCGGGATGCTATGTTTAGATATTGATATCATTCGTGTGGCAGAGAAAATGAAGACGAGAAATGGTCTGGCAAACAGTCTTTGAAAACAAATGTTATAATGTCAGAAATGTTGATAACAGTCAGTACAATATATTCAACGATTTATTAACTCATATAAGAATTAGAAAGGAAGAACAGAAAACAAAACACTTTCTAAATTAAATTAAAAATACCCGAATACAAAAATACAAACGAACATGTAACAAAACAATACCATTCGTTAACAGTAATAAAACAACATCCGAAAAGAAATACATTATTGTATTCCATTAGGTACTATTAAAGTTACATTTCATTAATTCGAGGTATATTCAATTCATTTTGGTTTCCGTTGGTCTCTAGTGGGATAGATACCGATTGCGCTTAGGTGTAAAAGTATGATTTGCAGTATCAGCCACGGGAAGTAAGCCTCATAGTATGCAGACAATGGTGCAAAAATGTTTCATGACAGGGTTTTAAAAATAGTTTCATATAAAACAATACACCTGATTTAAAAGTCAATGCATTATTCCTTATATTATCCCCATAAGGTATGTATACATTTAACGGATACCAAAATCATTGAAGTATCAATAAAAATATATATAAAACTTATATATGAGCGTTTATCGAGTGTACGATTTTGAGAACGCAGGTGTTGTATATCGCCTAGTTTGGATTTGCATAGTCTCACGTATTAATGTTGCAAGTGAAAGCACTCCATGAATTAAATGTCAATAATCCAGTGATTGTGTGAAATCGCAACTCATGAAACTATTTTTCCATCGTTATTACACCGCATATTGGGTACCTCCCGTGGTATATTTATAAGGGAAGAGTTAGCAACAGCCTGCAAAGTACAATAGCATTCGTAGAAAGAGAAGCACTACTTACGTTTGATCGCACAAATTGGACACACGGTCTGGTCCCGGTATACAATATATCGAAGGATCCAGTGAGTGTCCTCTAGGGTTTATTTGCTTGTACTCTTTTATTAAGGGCAGGTATATCCCTCGAAGTACGAGTCATTGATTTCACAATGTTTTTGTTGTTTTTCGACGTTGAATATATCGCTTGTAAATATAGTTTTGATGGATTTAATGAGGAGAATTTTTGATTCATATAGTAGGCTATACGGACAGTAGTAGTAGACTGTAGGTAATTATTTCAAATATTAAGAAATTGACTTCGATAAAATGTTTTACCATTACCCGTGTGGTATGTTTACTTGTTTTAAAACACATATAAATGACTTCATAAATGTAATTATGCTGAAATGATTATTCACGCCTCTTGGGATACACCTAGCCTACGTTAGTCTCGATATTCTTCTCTACTTTGTTAGGTGTGATTGCTTAGCGTAGGACGTACTGGTACTGGAGGTGCCGTAGTTCGAATATCTTTTGTAAGTAAACTTAGGTCAATTTTCGCGACAAATTCTCCCGAAATTCAATTAATTAGTAGAGTATCAAAGCAGCCGTAAATCTTATTGTTAGTTTGATAACAGAGCGCGTGCTTTTATGAATAACGTCTAAATACAACTTAGTTTGGAGACAAGTGACAATGTTTACTTGTTACGAAGTGAAAAGTCCGTGTTTGGTTTTAATTATTAATAGTGGTATATTTAATTAATTGTACTCTTAATTTAATTTATAATTGTTAATTTGTAATATTGTGAACTACAATTTGCTACAATATTAATTTGTTTTCATTTACATTTAATTTATTACGACGTTTTACGAAAAACACACGCTCAATATGATATTCTATGCCTATGTAATTGTAAGTGTATCTCGAGACAAATCTCAATTATATTATTATACTGTATTGTATTGTATTTCTAAAGAGTTGTAGATACAGCAATAACAACCTATATCGAAGACATATCACTAGTTGTAAGGATATTATACAATTTTATGCTAAGTATACTTCTGTCATTTATCTTACGTATAAGTAATTATTATACAATTTATCATATACCGGATATAAATATTTTTAATATACTCGTTGTGCTGTATATTTACCCTTTTGTATTTTAACGGTATTGTATATTTCATATATTTTTACGAAAAAATCTCTTACTTTTTTAATAATCCTATATTATTTTGTTTTTTTATTGCGATTTACTGCTTTTCTTGTACGTTAATTATCGCATTGGAGTATTTATATATTTATAAATTGTATTATATTTAAAAGTAGAATATGTAATTAGAATTAGAGATGAAAATCCGTTGTATTTCATATATATTTAATAGCGTTCAGATAATTTTGAATTCTAAAAAAAATTTATTTAATAGATATTTTAATTTCATAAGTATGAATAATTACAAAGCATTAATATTTAGTATTACTTCTGTAACTAAATTTACCTACTATCTCCGTTTTCTCTAAATATTTAGGTATGTTTCATCAATCCTGTCAACCCACACTTAGCTATATACCTAACTTTTAAGTGTATACCTGGTAGACACGCTGTCTTAATAACTTTGTCATATCAACGACATATCAATATTTAATTCTTTATTAATCTATGATAAAATATTCTCCATGCAGAATTTCCACAACCTTTTGTATTCGGGTATTCTATTCAACATGTTTTTCCAAAAATGTTGTTTTAAAATATTCCAACCTTGATTTAATTTCATGGATATTCATATTAATATCCGTTCAGAAACAATACGGCAGCGTGTCATGTATGTATGTGTGAGTGTTACTGTGTTAGTAGTGAGTGTAACTTAGATATATACCTCTATTTTCTATTTGAAATATACTCGTAACTGCAAACATATAAATTAAGCACGTATTTAAGCGATGTAGAGTTCTATAAGTTCAGTTAATAAAATTATTAGAAGTAATAGGTATATTGAATACAACCAATATTTTATTATCTTTCAAAATTGGGTATTATTTCACACAACAAAATCGATATTGTTTGTTTAATAGCATATACGAGTAGCAGTGCAAATATTATTAATTGATAACAATAATATCTAAAAATGGAATCGAACAACATAATTGCTTAGAAAACTGTCCTAGTACGTAGGGACAATATATTCCTTTTTAAAAAATTAACAGAACAAATGCCATATATGTTAAAGGCCATACGAGGTATGCAACGATTCACTTATTTAGTAATACACAGTGGAGCCTCGCGGAGCATATTACATGCATTTTCTCATCTCAGCCCCCATCGACCCCAGTGGAGCGTTAGTGAGTCGGAACAATGAACTTGTGTTCATTCATTCTAATTTGTTATAATCAGTGAAATATGTTTGCAGTTACATTTCAATGTTAGTCAGTACCCGTCCGTTAGCTCTATAACTATCTCTACTGTCACTTCATTCACGTCCCTTTCCGCTTTCACGTCTATCAAAATACTTCATCTCTTCATTTGTAACACTGTTAATATTACTTCTATGTTATAATGAAATTATTTTCATACTTTTGCCTCATATTTTATTAAAGTGTGAAGGCCCCACACTTCGCTTACAATTCGAACGAATTTCATAAAGATTAACTCTATTTAAATATTCTAATAAATCACTGGCTTTTTTCAATATGTATAGTATTCATTGAACACCACGGAATCATTGGAATCATTGGACACCATGGAATTAGTTTGTGAGAAATAGAATAACAAGGCACGGTGTCATTCATTTTATTGATTAAATGATAAAAACTGCTTAAGTTAAGATTAAAATTATTCACGACAACCATTACATAAGTGAGTTCTTAAATAAGACAACCGTCCTTTTTGACGTTAATCACAGTTATTCTTATCGCTTGTTGTGTTAGGACTAGTCTTTTCGATTGTGATTGGATTTTAAAGAATTTATTTTGCGCAATGGATTTTCGTTGACAATAGATCCTATTCAAGGATTTGTGTGGTAGATTTCCAAATCCTGTCTGACGAAATTTTCTATCCTTTTATCTTGGGTCGTTATTGATTTGATCTCAGCGTATAAGTTCTTCCCATAAACAGTCTATTTACGTCCGAGTTTTTATAGATTAAGATCAGCCCTGTGACTCAACTTATAGTCTTAAAAATATCCATTTGGGCATTGAAGCTATTTATTATAATACGATAACAAATATGGTATAAAAAAATTATGATTCCATTTCATTACATTTAATGGTGACATTCATTACGTTAGTTATAAAATTTAATATTATATCGGTGTGCATTACGATATATGGCGGCTAAATCGCACAAAAATGTTGTAAATATAGCAATTTTATTGTTCTCCATTGGACAATTGTGTTAATTGTTCAGTGAATTTAATGTTATTGAACGGACTTTGTTGCATTTTAATTCTTTTGTATTCACGGTCCAATGTAAATATTTATGATTAATTTTATTAACCCAATGCTTTCAATTAAATATATTGTATGTTATATGTATTTAGGCTATTTAGTAATTATCAGAACATATTTATTATCTAATCTATTTCATTATTCTTAATTTTAAATTTACAATAAATCTTATGTATTTCAATAATCATTGATATTGTGGATATTAATTTTTTTAACGTAGGTTTTATGATATCAGTATAATATCTAGTAATACCTAAATATTTAATATTATTAATTGAATAACATGTGAATATCATAGGGATGTTTACGTAGTATTAGAATTTTAGTTGTTAGTATGTACTATTACTTTCAATAATAATTTTCATTTCACATAATATATCAAAATAAGGAAGTATGATTTATATTTAATAAGTCACGTGACATAGCCTTTGTTCATATAATACTAATTATTTTATTGTACTGTAATGACAGTCAGTCACACAAATGGACAATCAGTTTATATGTAAAAATATAATATGTAGAAACAGTTCTTTGACATCAGCGCCGCTTTCTCACCAATAATTGAATTTGATTTTTAATTTAACATTTAATCTAATGTTAGTAAATATTAATTAATAAGTAAACAGAAGTTGTGTAAATATAGCTGCCGAGACCCACACAAAGCGACAGATAGCTTATTAATAGTCATGTGTCTATCTCATTTTGATATACTTAACTTACGTATGTCGCTGTCTCTTTCAATGCTTAGATTAGCTTGTAGCGTGAATTAGCGTTATGCTCTGTAGTAGTTGAATTTATATTAGAAGCTAATAACTAACATCGTCTTCGATTGTCTTTCGTATATTATTAAATGCTAAAGCTTCTGTTTTTTTTAAATAATATTAATAATATTAATATTTGTTGATTATAATTATTATTGTGGGTTATTTATAAATACTCTTATTAAATTATATATTCTATTGAATAGATTTAACGTAGCGTATATAATTAATGCTTGAAAAGCAACTTTCATCTTTTCCTCATGCTATCCCACCATCCAAGTTTGGACGTAATTATTAGACTTTTGGACGTAATTATATAGACGTTTAGACGTAATGAGTACACTTGGTGATCGGTGAGATGTCGTATATGAGAAAATATGGTATTCGTATTCTGAGGCTCAGTGTTTTATACAATTTTGCAGGGAGAAGGGACGGGGTTCGATGCAAATTGGACTTTTTAGTGTCCATTAACTAATGTAACGTATAAAAAGAGAGTGACGTAAAATATACGAATGATTATTAATATACAAGTTGAAATGTCATATTTAATTGCGTATAAAATTCACAGAATTACGTTTTCGAGTTTGGATGGGTTCACGCTGTCGCTTGTAAACCTTACATTACTCAGTAACTAAGCGTTTGATTAATCAGTGTAGCCAGTTAATAAATGTATTGAATATAAGATTTTAAAATATTAAAAATACCTCATTCTCTATAAAATTGATTAGTGTTGTAAATAACGGTTGTTTTAGAGGTTTTATTTCGATTTAATCGTAATAAGTATGTAGCTGTTAGAGAACAATGCATGCTTGATCGTTGTAATCGATTAGTCAGACTTAAGATATAAATATTTATTCTATTATATTAATTACGGTTCTGAACTCATAATTTGGTTTCTACTATAATTAAGTCATGTTGTAGGCGTGTCGTATGAAATAGTTAGATTTAGCTTCCATAAATGTGTTTAAATCTATCAAAGAACTCATTAATTTTGAAATAAGAACAGTAATGCTATTGGCATGTATTCCAATATGAACAAATATCAATATATATTGGAATATTGTTAAGAAAGATTATTGCAAATTGATACAGATATTAATTTCTGTTCACGCTTTGTACGAAATTTATTGAACATTCCAATTCGATAAACGTACGCGTTACCATAACTAATCACATTAATATTACTATAACTATAATATTGTTACGTCAGACATTTTAAATATCGGTTTGTGCGCGTATTTTAATCACGCTCCGCTATACTTACAACGCTCTTATTTCCTAGTGACTTTGATCTGTTGTTGAACTATTGTTTACGAATCGCTTAGACATTTATTTTATGTGTAAACGCACATTTCCTTACTAAATAAGAAATTTAATGTAATTTTAAGAAGAAACGATATATTAGTTAACTTAGTCATCGTATATAATCACATATGTTACATTATATCATTAATCGTCTCGTCTATTTCTAGAGTAGCGGCTCATAGTGGACTATGTGTAATATTGTATGAAACATATTTACGTAGCGAATACTGTTATATTCATAGTTTAGATCAGTCTCGCTACGTTCGGCGCCAGCAACATAGTTTTTAAGATAGCAGCGGACATATAGGCGATCTTGAACTGTACTCACCCGAGTTTCAGCTCAATATGGCTTGCGCTCGTTTAAATATTTTAGGAGCTATGTTGTTACGTTACATATCAATGTTAATGGTAGATTTTTGACGTGTAAGTACTGGTTATTGATGACACAAAATATCATAAAATATTAACAATCTACGTCATTTGTATTTTAAAAAATTTAAAGTTCAGCATCTGAATACTATCACATATATTAGCTTAAAATTGTAATATGATTATTATGCAACATATTTAACTGTGAGTCACACGAATGTGGGCATAGGTTATTGAAAGATTCATCTTTTAAAAATATTTTATGATATTTCTCATTTGTCGTGTCAATAATATATATTTCCGTGCAGCGCACATATTTTATCAAAAATATGAAACATATCGCGCGGGAAATGTATATTGTGACATATAACCAGTAGAAATAATACTAAATTGTAACGAAATTATCTCAATAACCGAGCATGTTCTATCTAGTCGTATGTAAAGTGGTCGAAATTTAATCAGTGATCGAATAAACTTGTTACACCAATTCCACGTTTTAATCATTTACTTCCTTTCTGCCTACCCTTTAATGAAATACAATATCACTTAAGATCCTTAGAAAATAATCTTACTATCTTTATTCTACGTATTTAATTCTTTAACTCACACTTACATGACAAATGTGTTTCGTAATTTGATTAAACTAATGCCATCGACGAGTCTTCTTGCTCTTCACCGTAATCTAATATTTAAGAATCGTCACCATCAAAAGCTGCCTGTAGAATTGTCATCGTGTTTTCAGTATAAACATTATTATAATCGGTATCATTGGAAACAATGCACGTACAGATATCTTAGTGGTACGTCATGAGGTGAATCGTGTATGACATTATATAAGAACATCCCGTCCATTTAGCGTAGAACATTCCCACAGGTTTGTATATAGATGTTTACCCTCGCCCCATCCTGCGCACTGCGAGGTATGCAAATTAACCAATTAGTGAGATTATCGATCCGGCGGGCGATGCTTAATTGAGCCGTTTACGTGTATTCGTTTGAAGTACGCAAAACTCTGGAAGCTCTACATATACATGTTAATCTATTCTCCTATTTCAGATAAGGTAAAATGGTGTTGTAACGTCATAGGAAATCGCTCTTTTAGTGATAAGAACACTGCTTGCCCCTACTCTATGTTGTTCTTTTTGCTTTAACAAGGTAGGATTACGCCTGTAATTACCGAAGAAGTAGGCAGAGAACTTAAGTTATACGCCTAAACAGGAAATAGAAAGTGATAAATCCAGACTTTACATTTTAAAAATCCAATGATACTCGACCCAGGGATCGAAACTTTTTGTGCCCCCAGTAGTGGCGCTTGCAACCAACAAGGCATTCTGCAGATATTTAGGTATATAACTTGGAAAAACGTTATTACGATGTTCGAACACCACACTTGACCTAAGATTTTATGTTAGAATCTTTTGAATAACAGTTATCATTAAAGACAAGTCCTTTAAAATAATAGTAATAATAATAATAGCTTTATCACGTTTGTTAGCTTCTACTGAGATCAGGTGATAATTGCACTGTTTTTCATATAACATTGTCTCTATACTCTCCCTGAATTGATGATGTCACACGGGACTTAGACTTATGAAACCTCATAACTTAATGTAATATGGTATTAATAAATCAGTATGAAGTTACCCAAAAGCAGTATTATTGTGGTAAGTATCTGTGTTTTTGTAAGAGTAAAATATTTTATCCTTGCTACATTGTGGTTAAAACGCCCAGACATCTTACATTAAACCATTAACTAAAGGACCCGTAACTAAGTTATTTACGTACGCAGAACTGCGGCGAAAGCTTGTTATAACAATAATTACGTCGCAAGAGGTCGTTAGTAATGCGTCTTTGGAATTTAAACTGTGACCCGGTAATTTAAAGTTCAATTTGTTTTGTTTCAAATTTTGTTGCACGTCTACAATTTTGTGCTATACGAATTTGGACTGTGTGAACGGAATTTAAAGTCGAAATTGGGTTGACGTCAGTTCAATAGGTGGATGCAGGGTGCGGTAAAATTGGTTTCAATAGTAATTAGTCAAATCAGAGAGGGCGCTGTATTCGCTTGTAGGGTTGAATACATGCCAAAGCATTTTTGCGAAGTATTCACCGCATTGCATCCCCTTCAATACTATTATTTTAACGTATTATTTATCTACGATAGAAATTATAGGTATCTATTAGTTTAATTCCTGTATAAAATCTTTAAAGTAAATATAGTTTAATAATCTGTATCGTAAAGTAATATCTGAAAAAGACTTGCCTACTCCATTAAATATTAAAAGAAACTGCCTTCTATCAACTCAAGTGAATATTGACTTAATGCGGTCAACTTTTTGGAGTATACTTTTTTCTTTAGCTGGGAAGTTTGCTAAAGCCAAAGTCTGATATACTATATAACATTACCAATATGTTTTAAATAAACGATTAAATCAAAAGTATTCAGTTTGCCCTCTACTAATATCACGTTATTAGCTAATTTAGAATTCACTAACTAATAACACAATACAGACCAGTCACTGAACATCTATTTATGCCCATTTGATTAGTATTGCACAAATTCTGGTCGCGCTGTAAAAGCGGTGATGCAAAGAGATGATAATCATGATCATCTAATAATTCTTGCTTACTTTTGTTATTGCTATTTTTTATTTTTTTATTTTTCGATTCTTTATTTAAAATTAGAAACCCTACGTCATACATCTATCATAACATAAATTTACGTCTCACAGAACATTATAGTGAATTTGCAGAAGTGTAGAAAATCTACCATATTTTCATTCATCTACAGCTAGTGATATTACATTAAAAATCTGTCGAACTGTTAAAATTGTCTCAAAAGAGACATGACATTAAGCTATATGACAAGGTTGTGAAAGTATCCTCTATGAAGGCTATCCTCTACAATTTATGAGGCTAAGGTCAATTTGTGATTCATAAATATGTATCCATACTCCAAAGTGAGATAATATATACAAGCAATTAGTATAAAAGCGAGTTCGAACCTCTCGCGGGTCGATAGCACTTTGCGCTGAAAGGGTAACTGCGCGCCCAGTCTGCGAGCTTGTTTAACTTCAATTAAATTTATTACCTGCTTCTTTTTATAAGTTATTTATAAAATTAATCGATTGTTTTCAATTACGCTTATGTTTGAGGCTGACTCACAGCTTTAAAAGAATCGTAAACATAACATCACGACTGTAATCCCCGGAAAGGTAGGCAGAGGAGTGATGTACACGCCCAAGTTTTACCAGTTATGTTAACGTCGATTAAAATTGGTGGTGAGCCTATTGCCATACACCGGGCACAGATCCAGATTCCAAGTCACCACTAAAAATTCGAATTTAGAAAAAACCAATAGTACCCGATCCAGGATTTGAACCCAGGCCCTCCCAGTCGGTATTCGCACTTGCAACGACTTGACCAACGAGGCAGTTAAAGTCAAAAGAACCGTATTCTGTTGTATTCTAACTAGTTAACCTGGGGAAACGTGAGGGTGTACTACACCTCTCTGCCTACCTTTCGAGGATTACAGGCGTGAGGTCCTGGGTTCAAATTCCGATTAGACTCCGGTCTATAGGTCCATATAGACGGATCAATGAAATAAAAGTCAAAGCAATATTTCACATTCGCAAATTACCTAGATCTTGTAATTCTGTTCTGAAATATCCGTCAATACTTTTTATCAATTGAAACATATTATGTCACCCGTAAACCTACCCTCACTGTAACGAAGTTATGCGAACCCCAACATCACCCCACACGTGTACAAGTTTGCTCTACGTTTGCAAGGCAAAGTTTAGCTAAGTTTATATTTAATTATGAGACGTTATGTGGCGAAGAAATGTTGTGTACTGTGAAAGTTCTTCATCCTATTTCTTTCTTCTTCTATTCATTTTTTCTTTGCAAAAAAGTTGTTCAACATTTGCTTAGTATCTTAGGTATTGCAACAAGTATCTTAGGTCTCTTAGGTCATATGTGTCAGAACGAAACGCAGACGCCAGTAGACTGAATCAAATGATTCTGAGTTTTATCGGATAAGGTAACGCAGCTGATGTACGTAAGCCCGAAATGCTACATTTCAGCCATTTTGTTCATGTCAACAAAATTTTCATGTCCTGTGAATTTGTGTTTTTTTTTTGTTTGAATTATCAATTAGATGGTTCATCAATAGTATACGCTTTTTATGGATTGTGTACATAGATGTAAGTCGTACGTAGTTTTGTTTGTATATTTATCATTTTTGTTTCACATATGAATATTCACTAACTACATGCAGGGAAATAATACTTGCCGTTATATTATAGAAACATAACGCTTTACTTTTCAATTTCAGGTTTTTCTTTTATTAAAATATCTTTTTCTTTTATTAAAATATCTTTTTCTTTTATTAAAATATCTTTTATTATAATATTTGTAATATCGTCTTGTCTCGTATTCAGCTAACATTGTACACAAATTAATACGTTAAAAAACTACAATCATTGGTTATGTTTTATGATGGTCGGGTCTACATAAACGTAGCGTGTACACGTAGAAGCGCTACGTGGGAGCCTTGTCGGAGGAACGTAGTTGGAAGATCGATGTGAAGGTCAGCGCTCGACGCTTTGTCAAACCTACTTTTGAATGCGACCTCGTTAGTATAATGTTGCTACGAAATGTCCTCTACAGCTCAAGATTTTCTATTAGCATATTATACTTATTGCTAGTCACGTTTAACGGTACAATAAATTGTATAAAATTCTTTTGGCCAACGATGACATAAGACTCATTAAGAAAAAAAAAGGTTTATTTTATTCATTTGTAGTTACACGAAAGATATAGGTAATATAGTGTGCAGTTGACTTGGTAAATACGCCATCATTAACTCCATTAAAATTCTATTTACTATCTTTGTCACAAGAATAAACAAATGATGTGATTAGAAGACTAACTACTGAAGTTATTAATATCTTGTAACACAATATAATAATAAAATTAAACATTTATTTAATTTTCTCGACAGCAGCAAGGACACGTATATATCAAATGGGATGAATGAATAAACATGGCGTCCTCGCCGCCACTTATTCCGTCTCAAAGGTTTAAATATTTTATGACGCGTTCGGGGCTTGTTAAATTTTCATGGTCGTGCGAGCGGCGGCCCGTCCACCCCTCACCCTTCACCCTTGGGTAGCCACGCGCCTTTTTACTGAACTCACACTGAAGGGAGGTAAACGACAATATACAACATAATTTTAATGTTAAAATGTGTTAAAAACAAAAGTAAAACTCGGTCAGTGTTTAAAATTGCGGTAATTTAATGTGCTTAGTGAACATTGTGATCGTGACCTAAGACATTTATAGCGACAGCACTAGCGTCTTCTTAATGAATAGCGAAAATCTAGTTCTAAAAATGTCCTAAAATCGAGCCCTGAAAATGTGACACTGGCCTATACGTTATATGTAAAAATTTCTCTGTATTGTCGTTATTTTCTGCTTGGTAGAGACGTGCAGCGCAATTTTGTTGTTGGTTTTTTCCCTCGCTAATCGTTTTCTGTAATACAAGTACCTTAGTCGAGTTGAATCATACTTAGTGATGCAGGACGCCTACACAGCTATGATGTACATTGGCTCTGCTTTGAAATTAAAATCAGCCCAATTTGTCAGTAATGTTACTGGGTTGACAATTTTATAAATTTTTTTGTTAGTAAGAAAAAACTTAGCACCACACCTATAACACCCTGAAAGGGTAAATAGAGAAGTGTAGTACACTCTCATGTTTCGACAGTTACGCTTACGTCCCACCAAGGAATAGGAAATGAGCTTTTTGTCATAAGCCGGACACAAATCTAGACTCCAAGCTACTATTGGGAAGCTCAAGTTAGATAAACCCAACTTTACTCGATTCAGGGATGAACTTTTTATCACTGTTGGGCAAAAGTCTCTTAAAGATTGAAGTTCATAATAATTTACGACGGTCAGAAACGAATTCACAGACTTTACACGAACTCTAAGATAGAAAGAATGAAAAAAGAAAATAAGAAACATTAATTTATTACTCATATACTTACAGGCACTACAGCAATGTTTCATTAAAAAAATATGTGGGTATCCTCATACTATTTTAATTTTTATAATGTACCAGTAATATTATATAACAGAGCGAGGGTTAACATGTTGAGCCGCTCAGCAGATGAGGGATACTGAATATTACATTCACCGAATATTATACTACACACTAAAGCTTCATATACATATGGACATACATATATATTCTATGTGAACCTATTCGTGACTGACTGTTTATTTCATTTAAGATATTACGTGCAAATATTGTCTTACGAACCAAAAGTACATATGTACATACGAGTACCTACGTATTAGCCATATGTATTTTGAGAAAATTTTAAATAACATCAGTGAAATAGTCTATTCAGAAATCTCATGTGAAGTTTTAAATTATAATAATAACTCGGTTTTCTTTTTCAGTGTTACGAATTATCGAAACTTCGCTCGTTATGTTTTGATGTGTGATATTTTGTTAATTTAATAACCATTACATTGAGGTATTATAAAAACAAGTGGCCCATGTTGTTCTCAGAACAATATTTCAGAGAACTCCCAACTTGGAACTCTACCCTAGCGTTAATTGCATTACGAGCCCTCAGCTCCACCGTCTCTACATTAGTATTATATTTTTCTCCCACAGGATAATGGGTTCGTTACAGAAACAGTCGAGAGATGTTCATTAAGTTATTGTTACAGTACTCGTATTAATGTCAGAATAGTTTCACACCTTTGTCTATATTAATTGGGTGTACTTTTTTCATAAGAACTGTTTTTATGATGTAAATATATAATGTATATTTGTATTTCATTTGTTTTTTTTACTTCTATATATGCATTTAAAATTTACTTGTTTCCTGGAAGTTACGAGTTAGATTTTTGATAAGCCTCTCTGCTTATTGTCAATTTTTATTGAAATAATTAATAACAATATAATTCATTATGACGTATATATATATATAAAGACATACGTAT
>DWEC01000159.1:0-20409 GCA_018245735.1 Microceris miodesmiata
CTCCCTGACATGCGCTTCTCAATTTACAAAGTTATGTCATAAGTATAAGTGTAATTCGGTATAACGATGAAGGTAACGGACCCCGCAAGAGACGTAGCCTAATGGTTTGGTAAAAATAGGTATACGAATAATATTAACTATTAAGGCTACGACAAGTACTAGGACCTGGCATCTGGATATAATAATTGTACCATATCACTGCAGTAGTGCAAAAATACGAGTATTTCAACTTGTTAAAAAATCATGTCAGGGCATGAGAACCTGGAAGTAGCCCGTCACAGATTTTCATCAAATGTAAATGTGTTGGGACATCTCCATAAAGGGTCATCTGATCTCAACGTAGGCAGAACATGTGTTATGGTGTCCAAACGGCTGATACACTCTATATATGTACATAAATAAAAATGATAATAATGCATTGCAACAATGTACTTACACAAAGATGGGCACAGTTCGAAGAACACATACATTCCACCATGACAATTATGTGCCATATAAATAATATATTTTTGTTACATTCAGAAACACAAAAGGTACTCATTCTCGTAACACAAATAGTTCTCCCGGATGGCAATCCAACCCACGACTCCTCCTTAGCAGTCCGGCTCACTAATAACTGGACCAGAGAGCCAATTAAATAGAGACTAACAATGGGTATGTTGTCTAGAACATTCGAAACATTTGTTTCCAATAGAACGGATACAAAATGGGTCTTGCAAAAGCACTTGTGGGAGCTTTGTAAATTATAATTAATGGTTATACTGAACTTTGTTGTTTGAAGCCACTTCCCACAGAAGAAAATACCGTAGGTATTATATATGTATGTTAGCTATTGCACACTTTACTAAAGTTTCAAGTTTTATTCGCAATTTATGTTGTAAATAAATGTACTGCAATAAATTTCTACTTAACAAGCCCTGTACGCTGTATACATTTTACGAATACCTTAATCACTTAACGATACTGTAAGATATGAATGTCCTACAGTTTTATCGCTATTGAGGGTTACATGTTCCTTACAGCAATGATATCTACATCACAAGGACGCGGGTTAAGAAGCTGTTGTCTCATTTATTAATAGCGTTCACATGTTTAATACATATTTACGTATATTACTAATTAAGCTCGTCTACCTATTTATATAAATAATTAAGGGTTCGATGCCCAGGTTTAGCAAGGTAAGACTGGGCTTTTCTACATTAATCTTCGCCGTAGTAGCACGGAGTCGGGATTAGTGGATGTGGGCCCGGTGAATGGCACTAAGCTCAGCCCCTTTCCATGGTAAGACGTTTAACATTAATGGTGAATTGTGGGAGTCAACTGCACTCCTCTGCACACCGCTTCCGGGAATTACAGGTGTGATGTTACGTTGAGTAAGTAAATGACTTAACTACTTTACAACTGCGATATACACAGAATATGTGACGGGCGGTATCGAACTCTACAAATTGACCCAGTTGACCTACTTTCCGTACCTAATAGTCCGACAGTGACACTCGGCTAGCTGCGATCGATAAACCTACTGGCACTAATACTGTCGCTTGTACTGGACGAAACTTTAATCTTCAGTAGAAAACTATAACAGTTTTCCAATATCGAGAACTCGTGAACAAGCCAACAAGCCACATGGTCAGTTGTCTCCGTCAGATACAAATCTTTGCCAAAGCTGGAATCAGTGCATTGTTATCCTATAAATACTTGGGCTTAAACTTTCGGTCTTTATTAATATTATGAATCAGTTATTCATAATATTATGTCTTCAAAAACATGGTTACACTGAAGAAAATAACAATGTTTTATGTATTAATGAAAGCAATAGGAGAAGCTTCAGCTTCTGCTGTCGAGTAGTCGTGATATAATGGAATAGGGATGTTTTTCAATGTCTTCCTTTTTATTACCATAAAATGTTATGCGGGAACTAAACCGTGTGAACCATCTTATCACCTCGCCTAATTTAAAAAAATAAAACCAAAAATTTAAAGCCCATTTGAAGACAATATAAAGTTGCTGAAATTTACGTGATTTATCACATTATGTGAAATATTATCATTGTTGGACTTTAAAATGAGTAGGATGCCGTTAGGTTGAGGATTTAATATAAAACGATTTTCATATTATCTTCGCCTAGATACCTTGCCTAAATAACTAAATAAAATCGCCTAAATAACTTACTGTTTTAATTGAACTTTGCAGCATTAAGTACTTATTATATTTCCAACTGCAGGGATAAATCCTTCTTTATATTCTATGTAGTAACTATTAAATACCTTACGTAAAGTAAAGTAATTCGTCGAATTATTTGCGACTGTCTTCCTGGGTTGTATCAATGGAAACGACGTTTAACCAAAATAATGTTTTCCAAAGGATTACCGATCTTGTTTACTTAAAATAATTTTTAAACAGAACTAGTACGTAAAGCGATACTTCCTTAGAGTATTTTTTTTTTTTGGGGTAATTGATTAGGAGGAAACCCATATTCAAAGGAGACCCATATTCCAATAGTGGAATTATAATAGGTCGATTATATCATTATATATCAATTGATCATTCATCGAAGGATAACTTTTATTTTGAATTGATGTAGTTATTAATTTCAAAGCACCCGTTCCCCACGGCCGAAAACAATATGTCGGTTCATGTAATAGCACGGAGGCCTGTGGCGAATGTTTAGGGAAACCTTAAGTTCCGTAGTGAATATCTGGTATCAAACGGTAGTCATGATAATGAAACTGAAACATTAATTTAGATATTTATATATACACAAACATGAAAAAAATGTCAACAGTGCACGCATCAAAGGTACAAGTAATTTCTATAAGAATTTAGAACTAGCTGATTTCAAAATAATTATAAATGGATAATATTAAAAGTTAACCGGTTCTATGAGGGCGTTTCATCGTGCTCACCACTCCCTGTAGATATTTTTAACACCAGACCAGTTGCTAAAACACTACCAAATACCACACTACCACTGGGTATACTCCGGACGGTAGGACATTCTAGCATTTAATGTTTAGACTACGTTATAAATTCTCTTGAAATTAATTAAGTCTATGACATGACCCACTTTGCAGTAGTAGGTTATCATATTTTCAAAGTGGCCATTTTACGGCCACTTCGCTTTCATCCACTCCACTGCGTTAGAACAGCGTCGGCGGTGTTGCGGAGAGCTTTCTCCGAGAGCTCTATTTGCAATCAATAATGAATGAATAGGCGTTTTTTTTTCTTCAGAAGTATAGAAGTGTAAGGTATTTGTATTCGTTTAAAAAATATGCCTGTATCATATATTTTTATTTACTTACCAATATTAGTATTAGTCGTAGCTTTAAACTAATAATGCTTATTATTATATCTCTACGTCACGCAAACGGAGCAGGCGGAGAGCACCGAGTGTCGAATATCTCTGTGCTTAGAGACGTCAAATGCTCTACTACATTCATCACTCCCTTTATACATATTTTCTCATCATTAATGGTGTTATGGGTCTTTAATGATATTAAAATAGTTCGATTTTAATTTCCTGTTCATTGTTGCAGATATGCTCCAGTCTTTATTACAGCCAAGAGAGAATCAGCGGTGTGAGTAACATACATTTTGATTCATTTTAATTTTATATTTAATCGTTAATACCTTACTAACTATAAAGAAAGCTTTAAGAGCAAGTGAGAATTTAAAAAGCGTGAATAACGAAATGCTGTAGAAATTAGATTTGATTTTTATGTATAACAAATAATAAATAAATCGGGCTCAGTGGCGTGCTATTGGAGAGGCCTATGTCCGGGACAGTGGACAGGAGTAGGCTTATAATGATGATGATATATAAGAAATCAATGAAATGCCTTTTGAATGAATGCCTTTTGAAACACATTATGTTATATACATCTAAGTTATACGTACATGCATATTTACAGCCGAAAGCCGGTAGCAAAGAGGCTACATATATTTTGTGGTCACAGCGAGCTTGTTTTTATAACCAATAAAAACATATATTTAATCCTCAATATATTTAACCCTCAATAGTCACAGCGAGCTTGTTTTTATAAGCAATAACAACATATATTTAATCATCAATTGAAATACAAATACTATTTACCCACTGTGCATATGTATTTGGGCAGCCTTAACGCTTTAGTAACCCGTTCCGTAAAGCAGTATAAGAATAACCTTACAGCGAAAATGATTGGTGCGATGCCAGCGGTGGCCGTGCGGCATGAGCGGCGGCGGGCGGAGAAGCGCGGCGGCGGCGGGCGGCGGCCCTCGCAGCTGCCCCTGCAGATAGGGCGCGCGCCGGACGACCCCACGCCCTCGCCCGACCACCACCGCCTGAGGAACGAGCTCTACGTCTGCGGAAAGGTACAACGCGCACAAATCTACTTGGCTTTTGCGAGGAACGCACTCCCTCTGCAGCCAACTGACGACGCTTTCCACATCCGCCCGCTCGCGCATTCAACGCGTACAGATAGTAACTTGGCTATCCTTATACGCGCTTGTGAAATGTTTGCATAATGTCAACACAATAAATCTATGTTTAATTGAACAAATGAATTTTTCAGTCAGTATCTCGCTATTACCTCATTATAACGAAGTGTTTAGTTATTTTGAAGTTACGTAATGTTTCTTAACTTTTTTTTATAATTTATTTTTGTTTAATTGGACAACATAAATTGTCTTTCACTGATTTGTCAAAGACTTTAATGTTTAAAATATCTTTTCATCTGTGAATCAAATAAGTGATATACGCTAACTATGATAAATAACTCTGTCAACGCATGATTCTTTAATTTAATTTGCTAATCAAAGAAAAAATCTCGTGGACTGAAATTATTTTATATTCGTATAAACAAAATTAAAGGTATATAATTATACATGTTGAAAACATCATATATTTTTAACGAATGAATGACTGTCAACTAGTAAACCGAATTTAAATTTAAGAGGTCAAGTGAATATAGTATTGCGATGAGTGAATACATATCTTTCGCTTTTGTTTCCCTTTTAATTATAATATATTTACGTATAAAAATGCTCATCCATAAATTCTACTGTGTAGGTGGCGGCTCTTCATGCGATCGTGGGTTCCCTGCTGCTGGGGATCGTGGTGCTGGTGGTGGGGCTGGTGCAGCTGTCGCCTGGCGCTGAAGCCGCCCAGCACCGGTACTATCTGATGGGCGCGGGGGCCGCCCTCGTCGGCATCGGCGTGGTATCGGCTGTGCTCCGGTAATAATCACACTAGTAACTACAGAGCTACAACACCAGATGATGTTAACCTACTTCGATCCATTAATATTTAACTCCGTTACATACAACATGACATATCCATTTGGAAACAGTAGTAAGACTGTCTGAAGTCAGCTAAAAAACAGGACAATTAACATTAATAACGTTTATAGGAATATTGTTGTTAAACAACATTAATATTAGATCTATAAGTATTTACTGTATTACCGTTACTGAAACTTTTAACAATAGACTTAGTCAACACCATCAGCATCGGACCTCAATGCCTTCACATTCATAACTTACTAATATCAAGTAAACAATATAATAACATTCACGTTAGCGAATGACCAATGTGAGAGATGTACAATAAAGTTGTAGGACAAAAAGATATAAGATGAAGATCTAATAACATGTGTTTGAAAGTAAAAACACAAACAAATCCCAGCAATGCGTGCCTAGAAGAAAAGACTTTAAAAAGGGTTATAAGTGACAGTAGCCCTTTTTCAAATAGGAGATCTAGCCATGTAAAATTGATATGCTGAACTTGCAATTCGTTAACAAAATGTCAAACTGATAGGGCACAATTGAACAAACTTTAGTCATTTTTAAGTTATTAGCCTTCTTATCAACGTGGTGTCAATATATTTTAAACCGCGGTCATCAAAGCCTTCGGAACTACACAGCCTTTGTACAAGCTTGCATACATACACAATATTAGTTTCAATCATAATTAAACTATTAACTACAAACATAGCGACTTGATACGACAATTTACTAACTGCTGTCGCGACTAACAGCTCACTTAGCAGAATTGAAAGCTTTTAAGCTAATGGAGCGGGTCCCTCGGCCGCTTCAAGCCTTTTGACCCAATTAATGATACACTTGATACAATATTTCTTGGTCAGTTTACGTCCATACTGTCAGTTGTCTCGCTAGCTTTGATGTTTCTTAGACAGTTTGAGTTCAAGTGTCGATCGGTTCGAGCACCAAAGTATCAAGTATCAAATTAACGAGTATATCCCAGGGTTTACATTTTCATAGCGCCGATGGATTTATATCGATATTGTGTTGCTGTTATTATTATTACTGTTAATGGTACACCAGGTTTCTTATGGGCTAGGCAGTAAAACACAAACTACCAAATATCACTGCATTTACAGACCTAAGGTGCTTCCTCTACATTTATCATTCCCTTCAGACACAAACGGCAGTTCCAAAAACTTCGGACTCCGTATAATCTGACCGGACCGTCTATGTGATCAGTGTGGCACAATAACCAACCCCTGTATAGATGAAAATGCCTATTTTCATTCAAGACTGCAATAAGAATTCGCTATTGTCGCTATATCTTCATCTCTAGTCGTTCCAAGAGTGTAGGTACTTGATGTGCGTAATTACTTTGAAACTAGTATATATCCACGAGAATTCTATTTGTGTACGACCTATGACATTTAAGGTGACCTATTCGTGTATTCATCGCTTAAATAATAAACATCCACCTGTGTTTGCACTGCCCACGCGCTAGTACCAAGAGAAATATTTGTTTCAAAGCAATTTATACCTTTGTAATATTAATTTCAGAACTAAACTCCTTATAATTTTGATGTTGTATCTACCTATTGATATTTCAAACATTGAATTAACTACAACTAATTACAGCATAGACTAATTCTTTAGGTACGTTGATCCGTAATATTCCCATTAACTTTGTGCCGATAGTAATTTTCATCAAAGCAATCATAACACAATAACTCAACACAAAACTTCACTAATGTGATATAAAATATTAATTCAACCAATAACTACACCGTTTTCTAATCGTCATCGTTATTTGCAATCTTATCTAATAGTCATAATTATGAATCTATATGTACGTAATTGACATTGTACAACATCTGTAACAAAAGTGATTGAAATGCATCGGGAATTTGTAAAAGGTCTGGTGTGACGTTATAATAGTAACCTAAATAACAATCATGACTTTATAAAATCGGTCGCCGGTCTCGAGCTATGTGTTCTTGTACTAAGTAAGTTGAGTGAGTGCCCATGGTTTGTAAACTCATATCATGTCTGTAATATCTCATTCAAGGTGCATCTGCTTACACTGGTTCAACCGGAAATATCGTGACGGGGAAGACGAGGAGGACATCGAGCAGACGACGCACAAAAACGGGGTGAGCGTAGTCGAGAGCGGCCACAAACACGACCACAAGGGCGATCACAAACATGACCATAAGGGCGATCACAAACATGACCACAAGGGCGACAAGGACCACAAAGTGGAACATAAACATATCTCGGAGAAAGCTGACAAGCCCAAACTGAGATCGCAACCCAGTCTTGGTCGCGACCTGGATCTGGTGAAGCAGCCGTCGGCTGCTAGCGACACCTAAATGACCACGGTAGTCTAATATAATGAATGATACGAGTACCTATCTCTTTACTTCAGTGTGTTTGTAGGTACCGCGAACGAGGTTTACATATGTGTAGCGTTGAGGCATACTTCAGCGTAATATTTGTACGTCACACGGGTAAAATAACTTGAATTATTTCCACGTTGTCGCTATTACATGGCTATCTTTCACGGAAGTCCCGCAAGCTACACAAATTTAATTTTAAACCTCACTTCGTGTGAATGGAGCGGCCGGCCTTTCGTGCGGTTTTGAAGCCTCATTAGTCTCGTACCTCTCATTTTTTCGTCTTCTATAAACATAAATATATATAACTGAAGTTCGTCTCAAAGAGTTTTCCCAGATATTTTTGTTTGAAATCATCAAGATATATTATAAATTGTGAAAAATATTTCTTAGAACTTCAGCCGCCGCTGTTTGATGAATGGACTAGTGTATTTGTAACATTTCCATGTTACGTAATGTATGTCACTATGACAGTTATATATTGTATATTTACTCGTAATTCGTAATGTTTATCTGTAACTTTCCAACATATGTCTAATTATTTTACGACATATTGTTAATTGTAATTAATATATCGTAAACGTGCTTGTCCTTGTACTTTCCTCACTTTTGTCGGTTTATTCAAATAATCGTAAACAGTGAATCTCCATTTCCATACAGGTTTAAGATTTCTTTAATTAAATCAATTTGTGCATTTTATACAAATTCTGCAATGCAATGTTATTTACATATCATTTTGATTAGAACCCTCCTCGCCGTTTATAGCTCAAATTCAGTTTCATTCGAATCGCCTAAACATCGCAGATTTTAAAAATTACATCAACATTTTATATTTTACTACATTATTTTCTATATTCTATTTTTGACGACTTTACAATTTAGGAAAAACCCGATGTATATTTTTCTTTAAGAATTTTATATTGGGATCTATAAAAATTTGAATTTACATCGTCTAAGAGCCACATTAAAACTTGTCTAAATTAAAAAATAAACAATCAAAAGTTAAATATTATCACACCGTTTAAAATGGAATCTGTAACGTTTACACTTACCGTCCGTTCAAATTATATTTCTACAGGAGTTCTCCATAATTTCCTACAACCTATTGGATTTTTATTATTGCGATTCTATATTCGTAAAATATTTTCTCGACATTTATCTCTATCATATTTTTAAAATACAGTTTACATATTATGTTGTAATAAAAATATCGATACGAAAAGAAATATTTATCCAATACGTAACTGGAAACCACGTCGTATACTCGTAGAATAGCATTTTCATTACTACGAGTTACAAAAGTAAAGGTTCAACAAATATCTTCTTGCGAATTAGCATTTACCTGTCGGGTAAATTTTATAATTCTCCTTGCGGCATTCACTCTACGAAGTATTTATTAAATGAAACCCGGTAAATCTCTTCGCGTAAGAAATGAAATATATCTTCTTAAAATTATTAAAACAAAATATAATTAAGACACTTTTAAGGTTCACGTACGAGCCGAATGGATGTTTAATTCATAATATTGTAGGAACGATATCAATAATCATAGTTAAATATTAACTGCGTATAGGTGTTGTCGTTCGGTGTTTTAATAACAACTTTAACGAGTAGTCGACCAATAATTGTCTAACGCGTGTATATAGGTCACTTGTGTACTTACATATATTCTCTTTTGGAAATTTTAATCGGTTCGAATTTAACCAACTCACCAAACAGATCGTAGCGTTTCGATTTCTGAGTTTAAACTTTGGATGAATATTAGAATTTTAATCTTATGAGACTGAGAAAGCGTGTTCTAAAGTAATTCTCAAACAAGCGATTGTTTAAAAACATTTTTTAAAATTATTTTTTTGTTTACGAACGCATAATTTTGAACGTTTAATGTTCTCTATTTCTATCCCGTTTTCGTTTATAAGTTTGTACTACATTAGTATTGAATTCAACTTAGAGATTCAGCATCAGATCGAAAAAAACCGTTAATCATTTTCTTGTTTGGACAATTCAACACTACAGTTATGTATTAGCTACGAATATTTATCAATTGATGTTATATTAGCAATGTTTCAAGTTATACATAAATATATGTCACTGTGTGTTTAAAATCAGATTACTTAAGTAATTTTAAATATCTCGATGTTTCCTTAACACTGTTCTCTGTTCGGACCATGATCTAGAATTTCTTTTAAATATGTTTGTTAAATATTATAACTCACAATGTGTTGGTTGATGAATGAAATATCACATTGATCGCTCTAAAGATGTTTAAGCATCTGTCAAGAAAGCACTCAAGTCGTACAGATGAACGAATAAAGTTCAGAGCTTGGTCCGAATCACTACTTCCGTTAAATACTTACTTATAAAGATACTTTAGTAGTTATTATGAAGACATGTATTCGATGTGTATCGGTGTTAATTTTAAGTATTCCATAATAATAATAATGTTATATTAATTGGTATTTAAGGTAAGATTAGATTTAAGATTAATCACTGTACTCGCTTCGATAATCCTTCATCATCGCCGTCGTGGTGCGCCGCGAACGAGTCATGGCAGCACTTCTACGGTCTCTAAGACGTTTTCGCAATCCAATATTACATATCGTAGAGGAACAGGGTTAAAATGACCCTGTGTACTGCCATCCTAAATTGAAGCTGCTTTTTGAAAACGGCTCACCCATATTTCAAGTACCATTAGTAGGCCCTCGCTTGTCATACTCAGTTGCGGTGAACCAGGCCGTCGACTATAGCCAAAGATCATTTTATCTATATTGCTTATAAACCCGACTGATAGGAGAATGCCTATTGCATCAGTGCATCTGGCTAAATTATACGCCATCTTGTTTTGTAATGTTTGTTTATAATACCACACGGTGAGCTTTCTAATGGAAGTTCGCTTTTGTCAAATTTATATTGCGGTGCCAAAGTACAGGTGGTGTGACCACTTGGATATATTGAATAAAATTTTAACATATAATGCGCTCGGCTATCGTTCAGTTCTTGCAGAACTAGATTTGTTTATTGACATAAAATCCGCTATTAGTGTTACAACATTATCCAGCCATTTATGCAATTAAATGAGTTACTTTTCAAACTGAGTAACACCTTGAAGATATGTAGGTACTCAAAAATCAACACATCAAGGCACAATAAAAATTCTATGGACATTATTATTGGACTGGATAATGAAAAACAGTTTATTGGACAAATCAATGATTATATACTTTTGGTATTCCTTTCCCTTTCATCCTCCTTTCCTACATCAGTGTGTAAGAATTGCAATTTTGAATTTGTTTAGGAATTTAAAAAGGAATTTAAATCAATAACAACTACACTTTTTATAAGCGTTTATTTTAGCTCGCTCCTGTAAGTCGTTGTTACGTGACAAATAGGTACATATACGATTACCGCTGCGTTTTTAAACAGTTCCTTTTTAAAGCTAAAGTACATACAGCTGGTGTATTTTTTATATTTACTGTCTTCAATGTAATTGATGTTATGAATGTAGGTAAATTGCTAAGTAGCCTGCGAGCCCGTGTTGCGTGTAGGGCCGCCCAATTGACTCATATAAATGTGTTTTTCTTCGATAATATTAAATATGAAACATTCCGTGTTGCTTTGTATGTATCGAGTTGGCGTCAAACATTAAACGCATATTTAGATATTAGATTAAATATTGTAATGTACTGTACTAATCGTGCAATATTCATGTTAAAAAGTAAGCACACATTTCAGTTTTATGGTCACCTAGTACTTCACGTCCGCTACGGGACTCATCCCGGGACTCTTTTCACCCCTACCTAAAACTAAGCCTTCACTGTGATAAATAAATAATAATTATAAGGGTTAAAATATTGAAAAATATATCATTCGGACTTTTAAAGCTGAGGGATTTTGGAAATGCATATGGCAACACTTTGTAAGGAGCGAATAAGGGCTGAAAGCTGTTTCAAAATTGGTCAAACAATAAAAATGAGCAAGATTGTACCTTATTCAACAGAAATTGAACTTTAATGCGTAAATAATAATATCACAGTGAAAACCTATCCACTTTATCCCAAAGGCCCCGAATACCTGCTTCGGTTGGTTTTGTTTAGTCGATATTGCGTTCCTTGAGGGCAGCTTCCAATTTGAGATGTATTTTATTTATTATATCATTATTTTTTCCGAAGCTCTCCTCATCGGATTCAATGTTTTGACGATCTTTACTTTTACAAACACTTTAGTTACATTATCGAGGGGTTTTATATCGTTATATCGATAAATTTAATTTTAATTATGACTGTGCTGTTTTATATCTCATATATTTTATACCAATGTCTGTGAATAAAATGTGAATGGAATAGACGAGTTTTATTTCAAAATACCTTGGTAACATATACTTTTATATTATAAAATGTATCTAAATTATATACCAACCATTTTATGGTGTAACATTAAGGCGTAACATTACGCCTGTAATGCCCGAAGAGGAAGGCAGAGGAGTGTATTACACTCCTACGTATCACCAATTACATTTAATTCCTATGGGATAGGGCTATTGCCATACACCGGGCATAGATCCAAACTCCACGTCACTACAAGAAATTCTAAATAAGAAAAATTCAATAGTACCCGACCCGGGATTTGAACCCAGGATTTCCCAATCGGCAGTCGCGCTCGCAACCACTCGACCAACGACGCAGTTTTTAAGTATAAGAAGACTTCAGAAATAAATAATTCAACTTGAGTAGAGAGTGTGTGAAGAGAATGAGACATTTAGCATACGGTACTCACTGCCTAACCTGCGGTGATAATATAATATTAACAATAATAACTTGGGAAGGTGATAACTAGAAAAAAATATACACATCTGGTTCAACAATCTCAAACAATCACAGAATAAAAATGTTAGCACAACTACTCGTATTGTACTGGTGCAAGTCTCAATATATCTGCTTTATTTACCACTGTTTTCAGCTTCTTTGCGGAAAAATACCATAAGAACCTTGTAATGTGTCTTAAAGTAACAGAATTATTTACATTATATTATGTTCATTCCTTTATTACGCACTTAAGTAGTACAACAGCTTTTTAAATGAAACTATAGTGACAAATACTTTTAATAATAATCAAATAATTACAACTTATTATCAACTGTTCTCACCGAAACGATGAAAAAATGTATGAGTCTTAACTGTGAGGGAAGCCATCAAGTTTCAGTTAGTCTAAACTAGATGGCGTGGAACTGTTTCCCTCTAATAATAAGCTAATAAGATCAATTATTAAACTATGCAAATATTGTTGTAACACATTATTAATGGTATAAAAATTCCGTATAACAAACTAAAAACTATAACTTACACTTAAATTTGTTTTGAAATCGGATTCAAAAACTTATAATTTAATGAAACAACGACATCTGTTACAATTTTTGTAAACTAAAATAAACAATCTACTGTCTTTTATAGATTAGTCTTCAAAGTTATAAGCTCCGTGTTCTACAGCCACAAAACTGCTAACCCGTACCAATAGATGGCAGTTATACAGAAAATGTGTATAAACCTTTCTATTTTCGTAGGCTATCGTTGAGCCATACAGAAAGTGACGATAGCTAATGCATTAATTTGTAAATAAGTCGTTAATTTGAAAATTACAACTATCTCCTTCTATCCATCTCCAGTCTTCGATCAACTATTACTAAATGGCACCGGTCTCACTTCATTTAATTTTTATGTTATAATCGTTTGTAGCGCACAATTATTTAACCTTTAATATTTAGAATATATAATAATTTAACTTCAATTCTGATTACTTTTTTCTGTAACTGTTATTAAAATTTACACGAGCGTCATGTTCTTTATATCTATGTATATCATTTGACCTCTAATTAGGGTGACACGCATCTTATTACTTCGTATAATATTCTCCTGTATAAAATGTGCTAGTGTTTACTCTGTTGGTGCAACTAAATGAATAAATAAACTAAGTATAAAAAAACAGCATGAGGCTGATTAACAGGACCTGGCTACTACTAATATTACTAAATTATTAAAGTACCTGCTATAAATAATATAGATGAGGAAACCACTGCTCTACTGAACCTGCGACCCATTTTTCGGTCACCCATTTGATACTACTTTATTTTAAAACATAAATTTTTCGGCCCATTAGAAAAGTTTAGAAGACGCTGAGTAGATAGGTCCTACATAACATTACAACGCCGCGATGTGTAGTGATTCACTAATGTGCCAAAATATACGACAATTTATTGATTCCTTTTTTAATTTACAGAAGACGTGTGATTGTGTGAGACGTGTGACAATGTATGTATATAATTTACCACGGCAATTTTGTATCTTTGTAAATATGACAAATCAAGTGTTTGGATTAGCGAGCGATAAAATTGTAACGTTTTTCATCGTTAGTAAATAGTTCGTTAGTTTAGATTTTGATTTTTATTAACACAGTAAATAACTTGGCTTGAGCAACGGCTTGTCACCACGGACACTGGAACGTGTTTGAAGTGTCAGGAAACAAAAAAATGTTAAAATATATACCATGAATTTGTTCATATTTGTTTAATTCAATTTGTAACTGTCGCAAAAAATTAAAAAATCGTTACCAGATTTTTTAAGTATTCATTAATTGTTCTGCGGCCCGCGATACCATGACTAACAAAAAAGGTGGTGTGAAACCTACAACTTAAATGTTAGAACTAGTGACAGACCGAAGGTTCAGTTTCGATTTCGGCCAGTTTCGCCAAAGAAATCTAGTTTCGGCCTTAGTTTCGGTTTCGGCCAAAAAATGGCCGAACCTTTCGACCGCGTCGAAACTTCACAACCGTTCTTCGCTGTTATTGAGTTAAGGTAATGTTTTGCACATAAATGACTTGGTAACTATATATTTTTTTAATCCATACATCTGTTATTATTTCATATGTCATATCAGTGGCAATTATTAGATATCGAATTTCATTTTGTTGAGTTTTATTTTTAAGCGCCAAATAAAAGAGGTTAAATATATTCGAATCAGATTTTAATTTTAATCACATATTGTATCCTTATTTTTTATTTTATCAATCGTCATCGTTCATCGTTCATCATTAAATGGCAGAATTTATATAAAGTTTTATGTATTATGTACTAAACGATTAAGTAGGTAGATGATAATTTTACTGTGTGACCTTTATTTACTTATTTTTATTGAACAATCTGGCAATGCGTAGGTATAGTTCGTATGAATGAATATCCTACATAGTCAGTCATCCCGCCTCGTCCTTTGCCGTTTTCGCGCGTGGTAACTTAATAAAAAAGTATGAATCTGTTTTTAATTTGCATTAAACTTTAACATGAATACAAAAGGAATGTCTAGAATTTTATAAATCCGGGACAAATGGCATATCCATGTTCATGATATAAAAAAAATTAATATATTTATTATGTACTTTGATGAATGTCTTTTTATTTTATTTAACTATTGGTATAACCAGAATATGCAAATAAATATGTTATTTTTTTTTGTGATCGTCAAGCACACTCTATGCTTTGCATTATGTGTCATACTCAATTTATAATACACTTGATTTCAGTACGCAATAGGAGTTTTAAATATGTTTAAGGAAGTTTTGGTTTCGGTTTCGGCCGAAACTGAGAGCGAGGCTGAAGGTTTCGGTTTCGGCTGAAAAACCTGTTTCGGTCGTACACTAGTTAAAACTAACAACAAATTTGTGACTAACCACAGAACTTCACCCTTATCCAAGATCGTATAAGTGTTTTTAGTCTTAATGTCCTATGCCATTACATGCATATAATATATTCCAATGTACTCGTACATTGGATAGAACCACTACGCTTCTGTAATTGACAAATCCGTTCATCATTAAATCGCAAAATTTATATAAAGTTTTATGTATTATGTACTATAAATTGATTCATCTTAGTCAACCTTTGCGACATCCTTCACTTTTTTACGAGAACAATTTCATCAGATCGCTGTAATAGTCGACACATCAAATTACGATTAGCCTTGATGCGTAACTCAGACGTCAAACCACGCGTCTTGTAGCGACCAAATAATATCGGTACCTGCAAGCATTAGTCCTCGATTTCCATAGTATCACCCAATTATCAGTTTTTATCTATGCGATTTTAGCCATTGAACTCTATTTATAGGATGATGATATTACACAGCTTTCCCTAATTAAACCACCGTTCGACAACGCCTATCCGCGATGATGACAATTGCGAGGTGATCCATTTACGTGTTTGACGCACCATGCAATAAATCAAAGAAATTAATGGAAATACTACCTTCTACCCGCACTTTTTATAGACTAAAAAGTTTAATAGTAGGTACTACTCAATATTATGTTATGGTAATTAAAATGTACCTAGGTATATTTTTCTAATTATTGTGTATACTTCGCTTAACATTGAGGTAACATATAAATTAACAAACACCTGAGCAGTTTTTGTTACTATTGCGTGCTAATATGTATACCAATTTTCTACAGAAGCGTCAATCGGGTATCCAATTATTGCTTGGATTGAAACCACCATGTCAGTGCACCGCAAGCATTCTCAGCAGAAACGTCAACACGATACGATTTAATACGTACGCACGAACGCTACATTTTATTACTATTATAACATCACGCCGGGGAACCTTACCTTAACATCTATTGCTACCATGAAACAACTGTTACCAAAAGAATTGTTTTTCGGTCAGAAGGGTAGCCGCTGATTAATGTTTTATGAATTGCATATTGGTAGTCGTTTACCAAACAGGACAGATACTAAATTATATTAACATGTAGGTACTGGATTGTAAGGGATTCCAACCCTCATCTTAGAAGCCCAAGTCCACCTCACCTACTTATTGCTCACCTTGATATAAAATAGACGACGTTCTGGCGACCTGATGTAGCGTAGACTACCTAGACACGTCTAAATGCCGTCGGATAGCAGTATGGGCAGTGGAAGAAACCGTGCCTTGCGATCCGCAACTGGCATGTCTGGCGTCGAAGTTTTAAAACCCGTATTTGGAGCGGCCTTTGTCCAGCTATAAGTTCAGACTGACAGATGATGAACAGGGCTAAGATTCTACCAGTTTGTTGTGTTCAAGGTCGGTAACACATATCCAAGTACATCAGTCGCTACTGTAGACTGGGTCCTGGTCGTTTGCTGCTTTTTATGCTTACAAAAGACACTGTTACATTTCTATTAATATTTCTAAGACTACTGAAACATCAATTTCTTTTTCAACATTTTTACCGCGAACGTTACAAACTCTGTAATATGAACCTGGGCATCATTCGATCTGTTTTGAAAGGTTACCGATGTGTTAATACCTACGAATATGTAGATTGCAAATTTCTATGTCGTTGCTAAATTTCGCTGTATTTCTAATACTTTCCAAATAAATCAGAAACATCCCATTCTAGAATAGCGAAGTATTTATCTATAAATCGAGCTATGAAAAATATTTTGTAAATAAAAAATCAATTCAGTTTCTATGACGTTACACGATTGCAATGAACCGAGCTTAGACAAAACATGTTTTAAATTTAAAATTTTGAAACTTACTCATACAAAAAAGTCCAACGACTTTTCTATCACTGAGTTACTCACTATATCTCTACACATAGACAATATTATTGCAGTGTTTACTTCATATATTCTGAAACATATTTATTTAATATTATTCTGTATATTAGGAACATGACAATAGTTGACCTGGCTGTAAATAATGAACTGTGGAATCAAAGAACTGTAATAAGTAGGCACATTTTATGAACAAAACGATATAAGAGTATATAGATTCGTCGCAAATAGATATTACCTCTAGATAATAAGTCACACTTAAAAAAATTGGAAAGTTTTCCCTAAAGAAACTTGAAATACTAATAGAAAAACGTATTGGTTTATAAAGCATCAAAGTCGGGGATAGGAAAGAGGCAATTACTAGGCAGTTTCTAAGTATAAAGGCATGTTCTGATCATACTGCTTTACAAAAGATGTTATACTTCGACTATAAGAAAAGCATAGATAATATTGTTCATTAAGTGAACGTATCCGATTTTGTGAAATGGTAACGTTTTTAAAATAGTAATAAAAAAATAGGTTAGTATTACGTTATCGCGAGTCGCAACTACGCGTCTGTGAGCGACGCGCAGCGGCTGCACGACATGAGGGCGAACGGAGTGGCAACGTCGCGCGACGGCTCGCGGGTGGGCGCGCGCGCGAACCATGACGCCATCGACCGTACACACGCCAGTCGCCGCGGCAAACTCTAGACGCGCGGACCGCTAGATATCGCGCTAATATGTACGCGCGAAAAGGATCTCTCACAATCGAACAAATTAACACTCTCATAGAACTAGTGAAGCAAAACCCTTGCATATGGAAGGCAGATAACGACGACTACAACGACAGAAACACTACAGCGAACGCGTGGACAGAAATCGCGAAACAGATAGAGTTGCCAGGTTCGTAACTGCGTCACATCGGTAGATAGATATCCATACTATGACCGAATCGCTCGCGCGACCTCTTGGCTTACAACACATGACGCACCTCTGTGTATTATGGTAGGTATGGGCGTTCTAACATAGACGACGCTACGAATACTCCTTTTAGTATACTAGTGTGTAATGTAACATTTAGAGTACCTACAAACATTATTTGTCTGAACATATGATAATTAAAAATAATTTTGAACGGTTTTTAAAACTTGTATCATACATACGTTGAGTGCGGGTAATTTACAGACTATCAGTTAGTGCATTACCGCGTAAACCATATATTAGGCAAAGTACTTACTATTCGAGGACTTCTAACTTAATTTTCAGACTCAACGCACGTGTAATTGACTATGTACAAAACTACAAACCATCTTTAAATTTGTAGATATGTATATTATAATTTAGAATATTTATGAGCTGAACTAACTTCGTATATTAAGGCCACCAGGCGTTGTGATTAAATCAACCAATTTCTGAAGATCATAACTATTAAGGATTCTCATGGCCAAATCCATTCTAATGTCTTAATACTTATACTTATTTCCACACATATTAAATAGATGTGACTCTTAATATTCATTAAAATATATATGCGTACATGTCGCGCCTGTTTCCCATTGGAATAGGCGGAAACTAAGTATTTTGATCAGTTACGGACCGGACCGGCCAAATATTTCGCGTTACTTTCATAAAAATCGTAGCTGAAATATATACTATAAGTACTCGTACTACATATAACTTTCTTATTATTAATGTCATATAAGACAGAAATATTTGTGTATCTTATATTTTGTATTTGAATATCGTTAAATCAATAATAAATAAAGTATTTGCATTTACAATCCAGTTAACAGCTAAGCAAGCAAATCCGTTCCTCTTACTCCAGTCTTTCCTAAAGTGGGCGACAAACCACTTTTGCAGCAGCTGGAGGCTTTCAGAACGGCAGCAAAGGTTGTAGATCCTAGACATGACACATTAGGTACCTAGATTAAAGAAAAGTAATTTAGAGAGTGTTAGAAAATAAAACTGATTCTCGAAGTGGTCAGTACATGCAATGGCTTATATTCTTCTAGATCTAAACACAGAATAGCGAAGCATGGTGAACTTATAAAACCTAATGGTCAATAAATATGGTGGTCTTAACATTTAAACTTAGGGCTCGTGACCCTGACGCGACTGCAGATCGCGAGCGGTCGGTAATTAAGTAAAATATTATTGTATGTCGACAGCTTTTGGATAGGTAACTGTTATGGGTATTATGGTGTCGCCTCCGAACAGTCACAGTTGGTAACGGTCGGTTTTGATCGATCATCGATAACCTCAAAAACGTCTTACAAATTCGGTTAGATCTTAATCATATCAGGACCAAAGGCTTAGGAGGTAGTTACTTCTAGGGTACAATTAATTTCTTAGAGAAAATATAATTCTACTGTCTCGTTGGTTGAATAAGTTAGAGGCTACTAATCGAGAGGATCTAGGTTCGAATCGCAGGTAGGATGCTATTAGGTTTTTCCAATTTGCTACTCCTAGTAGGATATCAGATTTTAGATTTGTGCCCGCTATATAGCAACAGGCTCACCACCTGTTCCATAATGGGATATACAACGTAATGGGTAAAACGAAGCAATATACACTCCAGTCCCCTGGTTACCTTTTCGGGGAGATACGGGTGTGATTTTATGTTTTTTTTTTAAATATAAAACAGTAAATCGTAAAAGGTGCACAAAGCTTAAATCATATGTGCCTAAATGACCCTGAAATCATAATATTGTCATTTACAGAAGAGCTGATACGAGTTAAATGGAAGAACCTGCGCGACTTATTCATGCGAGAGTTGAAAAGGGTACACGGTAAAGACGTCGACGACTACCTGGGAAGATGGAAACATTTTAAGAAGCTGTGGTTTCTTCATCGGTCTGCGGCTGTCGAACAAGCGGGCAGCGAAGACGACAGTAGCGAACCGGTCGAGGCAATAGCTGAGCCGTACGTGGTTAAAATCGAGCCTGCTGATATAGGAGATTACATGTTATTAGACCCCATGCGAGAACTCCGCGAGCAAGGCAATCGAAAATGGTTAGATAACAATTTAAAGAATGACCCGGTTGACATACACGAAAACTTGTTTCTAGAACAAGAGCCGTTAGACAAACGAAGGCGCGTCGAGACGTATACGGATGAAGACTGCGACATGATGTTTCTCAAGTCGCTCATGCCATATTTCAAGGTGCTAAAGCCATTCAGGAAACTAGTGGTGAGGAACAAGATACAAGA
>DWEC01000160.1:0-20374 GCA_018245735.1 Microceris miodesmiata
CCACCTCTCTAGTTTAAACGTCCCCCCGCCAGTACTCCACTCGCAATAACCATACACTATAAGAAGATTCCTAACGTCACTCCTCGGCAGCACCCGCTGGTTATCATGACACCAAACCCTGAGACCCATAAGGTCACAACGAGATGGCAGCTAGCCACTAAATAAATTCCCAGTCATAACTCGGGATGGGCCGTGTATTGTCTTAGTTCTAAATCCTTGACAGGGATAAGTTAAATATTCGATACGTGCACACATTACATCGTCTCATAAATACGGCATGGTCCATGGGATGGGAACTTGCCATATAGATGTTTCCATGTATACACATTTCTTGCAGAGTCGTGACCACTGATAGATGGACGCCACATGGAGTTATCACACGGAGAACAAATAATGTGATACTACATTGTTGAGGCGTATTAATGACTTACCTAAAAGTAGGTTAGAACATTTTCGCGAAAACTGTAAAACCACTTTATCTAAATGACATTAATAGCAAGGAAGTAGCATGTCCGTAATACATCAGTGCATTTCCATAATTTGAAGAAAACAAAATAGAAATCGCCAAAATCAAAATCCTATCAAGATATAACTAGTATTTTGACAAACGACGAGATTAGTTCATTTAACAAAATATTCCTTGATACGTCATTTTAATATTGCAAGAGATACCAAATTTATGGTAAGCTAAAATTTCAAAAATATGATATTTATGGAGAAAAATCATAAAATTCAAAAACGAAAAACGGAATACTTTAATACAAAACGAAGGAATAATTTAAAGCGTGGGAACTATCACGGGATCAAGTGACCAATGAGAACACAGTAATAATCGACAGTTGAGTTACGATTGGCTGTTGATGACGTGACATCCAACCACCTGTATTACGAATGGCAATATTTCATTTTGATTGGTGTATCGGTTACGAAATTCAATTGAACTACCGTTATTATAAATTGAAAATGGAATCATTAAGGTTGTTAACGGACGTGGCGTATTTTAAACGCGATTAAAGACAAGTTTTTAGGCTGAACGTTTCGTGCGATTATTTGGCAATTGAAACCCGTGGGCTTTATAAATTGAATTTATTACTAAGTATAGTTTTTTCAAGCGCGACAATAGCTGACTATCCTTCGTTAGAATTCCGTCAAATTAACATCTTAACACCTACTCATTCGTATGTTTTTCCACGAGATCGTATCACGTGGACAAGAGTGTCATTCGAAACAAAATATCCACAAAAGAATTACCCGTTAATATTTATCTAAGAAGCAAGTTAGTAATGCTCAATAAATAAGCCCGGTCAGTAAATGCCCTAAAGCGTGAAAGCGATTAGTTCAATAGACGAGTGACGTCATAATTTCACAGACGTCCGAACTGAAACTGATAGCCTATAATTAATATAATTGCAATGCCTCATTTATATAACAATTAGAAACAATACGGAACAGATTGTATCTTATTTCGATGACTCAAGCTTATAATTGGTATAAAGAATATAAGCATAAATAAGGCTTTTGTAGCTCAAGATGTAAAAATCTAATCAGTATACGTTGACGAATTTCTGCGGTGCTAATAAATACATTGCCATAGATCTTGTATTTAATGTCTTGAGCTTTACCCTGATGCAATAAAAGTGTTTTTGCAAAGATACATGGGTATTATAATAATATTATAATGAGACTAAGTAAACATGCTAAATAAAATTCCCAATTTAATACTTACTTTTAAAAGGGAAACTCCGCTTAAAACCTTCGATGAATGTATTAAATATTGCTACGATAGTAACCTATATATTCAAATGAATCAGTTTCCTCATTAATCGATCTTTCACGTCGGAGGTTCGATCAGAGGCAAAATGAATAAGTATTTGATAATATCTATTAAAGTCTGACACCTAAGGCCTATGGTACCGCGGCGTTGCGAAACGTTCAGGTACGTACCATGATTTGAGCCAGAATAATCAGGTTTCTGACATTTAAATGAGTTAAATTGGTTCCTTGAGAACATGGCCCCATGACAGATTCAATGATAAGCGGTAGGTGGGACTAAAAGTCGAGCTTACTTTTGAATTATCTTAGGACCATAAGGTCTAGTGACGATTTTGTAACTTAATGTGTTTGACTGGTGTAGTTTAATGTGTAGAGATCAATATAAAAAGGTGCTGTTGAGAGACTTAATAAATTTGACTCAAATGTCATGACAAGTTTAAAATTAATATCTAAAAGTGGTCATACTGAAAGGTAGATTTTACTGTAGATGACAGACGAATATTTGTACCAAGTGGTAATAATATACTCGATGCCACAAAAAATAAATATTAACATCAGTATGGTATAATAAGGCGTATGTCCAGCAGTGGACGCCGGGACGGGAATAGGCTGATGATGATGATGATGATGATGATGATGATGATGATGATGATGATGATGATGATGATGGTGGTATAATCTATCAGATCAGAGTAAAAGATAACGTCAGCTATGGTGAAACAACACAAAAAGTTACAGCAGTAAACAAAATAAACATTAGACAGAAAATTAACTACCTTCATATTCGAATTGGAATTTTCGAATGTTAATGTCAAACTATCTCTTCCGCTGAATCTATACAGTTAATGCTAAACGAACAACAGTTAAACATTCGCATTACATATTGAATATATTTCAACAATGTACGAGGGTCCCGTTCAAACATTATGGGATACAAAATATGAAATTCCCGATCCGTTCCTCCCATATATTGTAACACGACGACAGGCTCACGGTATCTCGATCACGACTACTTTTGCTATGAATACCAAAACTAATATATTATAGTTAGTTTATACATAATATGTTTTCAATATGTCTGTTTGAAGCACTCGTATCCTAAATCAATCAAAGTCGTCATTGAATGACATTTACCCATCAGATTTTATTAATTTTTCCATTACTCAAATAAAACATAATCCTATCTACTTAGAAATCCTCTTTAAATTTAATTACACTTAATGTAAAACATTATCGGATTTTATCTCTCAAATTTTTATCAATGTTCATCGAATCAATGGTTATGTAAAATTTAATATCCATTTTTACAACTTCGAATTGATAAAAGGATCATTGACATCGTTATAAAAAGTCATACAAAGCGAATATCAAAATTTACGACGCATTAATTACATGTTCAAGTTATATATGAAGTTAATTGCATAACTTGATAGACGTCAGCGGGATAACGGTCCGAATGTGAAGCTGTAAGGCGAGTTCAAATGGATTTTAGTTAGAGACACTGAGAGGAAATTGTACGCGACTGAAGCTCGATGGTAGATGTCTGTCCGCTAGCTGTTATTGACCGTGATTGTCTTGTGGATTAACATTCAAATACATAAAAAAGAAACACAAAAACAGAAAAAAAGAAACCATGCCCGTTTTGATCATGAATAAATAATTTAGTCTCAATTTATGTAATAATAATGTCATTTAAAACGACCAACTTGAAAAGCTTTCTGACTTTTGATGATTTATATATTATTTGTTTGCAGTCCACAAGAACCGTTCACCCACTTATAACCTGGCTCTATTACCTATCGACCGAGCTGTAGGAAGGTTTTAAAATATACAGTTCATTTTGAATCGGCATATTGGAACCAAAGACAATTACGTACATAGATTTTACATCGGAGATAGGACAGGAATTCAAACGGAGTATATTTTTAGATCAGCTAAAAGCGATCCAACGGAAATATCCCTAAGTAAATACATTGTGTAGTGTGAATCTTAGGCAGTTACCATTGGACTTGTAAACTTGCTCTCCATTTATAGATTGGAATCGACAGAAAACGAAGAGATAAAGATTTTCTATTAAGGCTTCTGCTAGCAATTTCCTAAGCCAAGAACGAAACTATAATGAGGTAACATGCTCTGAATCCTGTTTAAATTTCTTTAATTGTACCGTTTTGGTTTCAGCGTGTACATTGTTAGGTAGTTGGTACAACAAAGGGAAAGTTCGGAATTTTGAATTGAGTAAAGTTTCATAGACTTTGAAAATCAAATTTTATTAACAAGACTTTTGTGAAGACTTTAGTATCAACAAACTAGAATACTGGAATCGAGCATGATATTGATATAAATCGGTTGATTATTCAATCCAGAGATATAAATCTGATTGTAACGTGGGAAATTCCATTAACAGTGTTACAAGGTCCACAGGATCCGACAAAAAGACAAATAAACAAATTTGATGAGAATGACTAATCATTCAGTAGGTATAATATTATTCATTTTTACAAAACTTAATTCCTTATTTAGACGTAAAGCTGATCTTAAGTTCTAAGCCTTAAGATTCGAACGTCAAGAAATCACTATATTGTTCAAATTAAGTCCTATAAATCCCAGGTCCCATAGACGAGCTGCTTTAGTTCTTCACAGAATGACCACTCCAATCGCATTCGGTATCGTGCGGCCGCAGAAATTAAATTATTTTGCATACACAGCACATGATTCTTATTTAAACAAAGGCAAAGTACTCAAAGTAATTACAGTATAACGTGTCAATATAACTTCTTCATTTAGCGATACCGAGTCTTTGCAAGCACGAAGTACATCGTACTGGTCGGGATTCAGCGGTTCTTGTACTGCCACGTGATTCTTATCACTGGACAATACAGACGGTATTCCGTTGGCAAATTGTTGTGGAGTTGGAGTGTTAAGTTTGTGTATTGGTCGTGAATTTCCCCACGAATGAGTGATGTCGGCAATAAGTTACACTTCGCAAAGCGACAGCATATCGCAAACTAAGGCAGTATTACGCTACCGGTTGTCTATCCAGTAATTGTTACAAAATGGAACGACATAGACGCTTAAAGGCACATTTTGAACCTCGGGCGTTTTTCTTCTACCAGCCTCGATTTGGTGTCTGTCAATTTAGATAGATGCATTCTAACACGCCACTCTGCTGTTATTACGTTAAATTTGCTTTATTTTTATTAATATGGATTAGCATTATTATGTACACGATTTTGTGTTAGACTCAACAGAAATGTTTTCTTAGCTAATAATTCACAATTACTGTGAATGACTGCGTCTTTGATCGAGTGGTTGCAAGGTAGACTGCTGACCAGGAGGTCCTGGGTTCAAATCCCGGGTCGGTTACTATTGGATTTTTCTAATTTAGAATTTCTAGTAATGATTGGTAGTCTGGATCTGTGCCCGGTGTACGGCAATAGGCTCACCACCTATTCCATTGTGGGACTTAAACGTAATTGGTGAAACGTGGGGGTGTACTACATTCCTCTGCCTACTCCTTCGTGGATTACAGGCGTGATGTTACTTTGCGTTTACTTTGAATGCGTGGCAAGTATTCTGTCTGTTGCTGTTGATTCGACAAAATATACAAAATGCACATAAAACTTTAATTTGATTTGTCCATTACATCAGATTCCCTAAATTACGTTGCCTCACAGGAAATGGAATTCGCTGTAAACATTTTTGGTTTTTTTTTCTATCAAACGGTGGTGGTCACCGGTGTAATTTACATCTTTACATTTTTATTGTAAAATTTAATGGCATCACGCTATGACAAAAGGCAGATCGCCAACCGCGGTCCGTTAAATTACACTTAATAACACACCAGCCCACAGCAATTGTCTCAAACCCTTTCGGAAAACACATAAAAACCAATTTAACTCGGACACGACGAAAAAAAAACCAAATTCATTTATTTCTTACGATTCTCAGTCGCGATGATTACTGGATCTACCTACGGTTTCCGCCACGGCTCTCCATTCAGAGCACGGGGTTGTCGAGTTGAACACGGTGGCGATTCATTCTGACAGCGAAGCAATTGACAACTGTCGAAGTGTACACGGTGTATTGTTGTAATGTAGCTGGAACACGGGCTAATGATTGTGCGCGTTGCGGTTGAGCCTTTATTAAGTTCGTCTCGCTCGCACCCGCGCTGATTGAGCATATTAAAGCGGGATGAATACTTATATCTGAGATCCGATGTTCCGACGTGATCTCCATTACTCCGCTGATGCGTTTGGATTCTTTTGTTCGCAGTCTTTTTCTTTATGAAGTCCGCGGTCGGAGCGTGCAATTTCGATTACGCGGCTAGCTAGACAATGAGTGCTGGCTATATTAGGCTTGTATCAAGTGGCAATTCAGACTAAATGGAAGTCTAGACTAGCTATTGTTCTTGGTGTGAATATAAAATAATTTAAAGAAGCCATAGTTGTTTTACTGGTTTCACTAAGTTGTTTTATTCAATTATATTTTCTGCATTACTGTTTGCGCTTTATTGGTACTTTCCTACGAACAGTCGTTGTGACCATAAAACCAAGTTTCGTTTTTTCATGTCTCTACATTTGATTGTGAAGTCCGTGTGTTAACGCCATTAATTACATGTGCTAATAAATGTACTGTTAGTACATTAGCTGTGATAATGGGCTCTTCATTTCTCATAGCCTTCATAACATAAGTCAGTAACTATAATATTTCCTAAGTTTATCTTAACTTAGGAAATCTTTGTAGTCATAGACATAGTAATACATCATATATCGCAGGATATAGCCACTAAGTATATAGTATGTAGTATTAAGTTAGATCTAAATTTTTTTAATTTATTAAATAAGAAGAGCCATATATCTGTAATTGACTTTTGTAAAGGTACATGTATACTTCAACTTCGAATGCCGATTGAGAGGTCCTGGGTTAAAATCCCGGATCGGATAGGTACTATTGGAATTGTCTAATTTAGAATTTCTAGTAGTGACTCGTAGTCCGGATCTGTGCCCGGTGTATGGCAATAGGCTCACCATCTATTCCACTTAGACGTAACTGTCGAAACGTGGAAGTGTACTACACTCCTCTGCCTACTTCTTCGAGGATTACAGGCGTGATGATACATTTGTTACGTAATAATGTTGTAAGTAGAGCAAAATTAGAGTAAGACTCTACAAGGATTACAACAAAGTAGAGTTCAATAGAGCTCATAGCAATATAGTTGAACTTTGTAACAATGGATTTCCATTAACATGTAGTACTAAAATTATTGGCGACATTTATGAAGCTGACGCAGATCAACTTGACAGTTGTAGCGGTGTCTACATATGGAATAATATCAATTTCCTGTTGGCGTGCTATAAATTAATTTTGTTAAAAAACATCGTAAGGAATTCAAAACCGTGGCCCGTTTTGGGAAAACCCGCATTGTATTTATGAGTTAAAGAATATCCTGTACACGTTACGAATCGTAATGTGTCGAAATAATACGAACCTACAATCATTTGTAAAAATAGAAAATTTTCTTTGTCTTGCTTAGTACGGCGATCAGCGATATACGTACATTATAAATTATTATTCACAATAATTGTAACTTCAGCTTCGCGATGGACTACGAAAACTTTGGCATGTTTTAAAAAAAAACATTAATTTATAAGCTAGCAACGTTAGCTGTTTAGATGAAAATTACTTGTTAAAATCTTGAAAAAATTTTGAAAAAAGTTTGAAAAAGCTTGAAAAAATCTTGAAAAATGTTTGAAAAAGCTGGAAAAAGGCTTGAACTTTAATTTAAAAATCGAGAAAAAGGTTAAACTTTAAAAATCTATTGACAAATAACTGAAAAGTGAATTTTTGGAAGAGACTTTAGACCTACATCCTATTATGGTACACACTGAAGCCATATTAAGCTGATATGATGTACCATAACTAAAAGTATTTGCTTCATAGAATATAAAGCCCTTATTTCCCATATCCAAGCTTATCTTCTCGCTAATGGAAAACGAACTCAGCATACTCAATAACCTTGACCATGGCATGGAATCCTCAGGACACGAAGCTGCGTCAAGAATATTTGTAATACTTTTATGAATATGTTTCGTACATTTTGAATAATTTACGAGCACGAGCACGAGTAGTTAATGAATGTCATCGCTGACAAGAAGGTTTTGGCTTCGATTTCCACCCAATCGAAGCGCTTGTGTGATGAGAATGATTGTTTATTTTGTATCTTACTATAATTTTATATTCATTTAACAATTTTGTACACATAAAACAATAGAAGGAAAAACCAATCATACAAAAGAGATGCTGTACAATGGCACTGCTTATCCCTAAGAGAGATCTCTTCCAGTAGCGTCAGGAATGGAAAGTAATATAATTATTACAGATCAAACAACTTAAATAACTATAATACAACTGTATGTCTGTTAATGTGTCGATTAACCCTATTATGCGTCACCACTTAGGGCAGATTATCATAAACGGTTCCACGTTTGAAGGGCACATGGAAACTGTTCAGCGAATTTATTATTAGAGTTGTAGGTTTGTTCTTACAAAGGTAACTTCTTTTAAAACATCTACATTTCGAGACTGCTTTCATCAGCGTCAAAAGATACTTGATTGAGATGATAAAAGTTCACTTTACCCCCACTCCTTCCCCAACCCCTCCTCCTTCTCCCTCACTAGTAAAATAAAAAAAATTATTGTTATATTTTTTTAATGTTAATTACAAAAATTAAAAAATAATTTTTAATGTTACGTATAGTTTTTATTTTTATTTTTGCCCATGTCTTGTTTTTGTTATTATTTATAATCTTTTAATTCTACATTTTGCTTGTTTAAGTGTTGCTATGTCATTGCATCTGTTTTTTGTTTTTATTGTAAACCGTGAATAACGATTGTTATTATTATTATTATTTAAAAAAACACATGAAAATTATTTAACTTTAATGCATACTTTATACTACATTTAGTTTTAGATTCTCGTGATTATTAGATACCCATAAATCGGGTTACTCCGGGTCAAAACACCGTATTCAAAACAATGTTCGCGGCAAGTAAACTCGTCTTGCATATGTTCAATAACTTCGACCACTCCTATTACAGATGCACGACCGATTAAGTAGGTACGTGGAAATCCTACAGGTGTGTTTTATTAATTACTGGCAACCTCCTTTGAGCTTGTTCGTTTGGGTCTGTTACAAAATAATTGAATTTTCCAATGGAATTTTTTTATTGTTGTTCTTAATAAGTTGTTCTATTTTTAAATACAATTGAATTTTTATTTTCACCGTTCACATTTTTCGTAGATGATTATGTTAAAAATAATTGAATTTTACAATGGACTTTTGTTTGTTTTGTTCTTAATGATTTGTTCTATTTTAAAAACAATTTTATTTGTGTTTTCACCGTTTGTATTTTTCGTTGACGATCATATATCTACACACGTGATGATGTTTTGTTGGTAATTTGTGGAGTGTCCATACAGATCTCGGTTTGCCCACTAATGGGCACGCATGCATTGCTTACCTACTTAAGTGCTCTCTACGTGCTAGATTATAACTGAATATAATTAAATAATTAATTCAAGGCGTTATCCAAATACGCAAACTCGAAATATTTTAATTAAAATGCTTAATCAAGCTCTACTGTTCCCCGCCTATAACACACCAGTCGTGTTATCTGCCGTGCATCTCCTACGAGCAGGTGTAACAGTGAGGTTTTAGGCCGGATCCGCAATGATACAGGAGAAACACGCGATTTTCATCATCATCGGCCGCTTTTATAATTCGTTTTTTTCCATAAAACTCCCATTGGTATTAATAAAGATGAAGTCGTAACATACTACGCGGGTTATTTTCCAGTTTACGTGGTTAAAAAAGCCAAATTCTTCCAAAATTTTATAATCGTCAACGTTATGAAACATGGGAAATACAGTTTTGTCTATAATAAGTAATAATTAATTGGACTATTGTGAAATAAGGGCTGTAACAGAGGTATCGTTTTCCCTATACCAATGTGAAATCGACCTTATTTATGTTATATTGTAGGTACATATTTATCATAATGTAGTACTCCAGAGTTAGATTAGGAATTTCATGATTTGTTTAAGTAAAATGATACCATGACGTCTACATTTATCAGTGCTTGAGACGCTACTAAAGTGAGAATAATCTCTAGTCTAAAGTGAGTATTATCGTTAATCGGATAAGACTAAAGATATAGACTCTTCACAGTGCATACGTTTAATAAGTGGATACCTAGATATATTTCTAGTAACGATTAAAACTAATCATTGGCTGTTTACGATGTACATAAATATGTATTTACTCAAGTGAGATAAGGTAAATAAGTAATGGGAAGCGGCGTGAACGTTGCGCGAGTAGAGATAAGAGGCTCTCAAGGAAGTGACGCAACTAAGTAGCTCGACCGGAACGCGTTGGGACGGGGTGAGTAGGAGTACATAAACTCATATCGGGTTGCTGAAGGTTTAATTAAAAAAGGGGGTGGAGTTATTAAATAATTAGGGCACGCCCCTCGGCCAATGAGGAGCGAGGCGGGCGAGCCCAATTAGCTCCGACGTGTCCCAGTCGAACGGGACACGCTTTTTGCACGGACACGCCAAGATGGCGGAACTCACTAATTTTGAAGTTTCCGACTTTCGAATTTTCATTCATAAATTTTCTTTTCTTAGCGTGAACGTTAAATGTTTGAGCTTAAATCATAAGCTACCATTTTCACAGCTAGCAATAACATTTATACAAATGCAAAGATTTTGGAAAAATAAACATTTTACATAGGAAAAGTAAGTATTTCCATGTAGAGAAATCAGAGTGACTTCGATATATTATGTTTTAAGCGACGTTACATTAATGCTTTTAGAATAGAATAGATAATAATCGTATGTGGGAAAACTATATGATATTGTAGAGAAATCATACTCATTTTCATCTCTCTACATTATAAAATTGTGAGTACTAACATCAAATGATTGGGGGTAAACTTTTACGTGCGTATGGATACCTACTCTATGCAGAAATGTTGTATCTGTAAAACAACAAAATGCGGGCTTTTGTTTCAATATCATTTTAATCGGTATCTCTAATTTGCATGTACTCTTCTTGAAGGTCGAAATCATGCCCTTTATATCATATTACTTGATACCTGAGATTCTGTTCGTGCAGAAACCCAAATTCCTACGCAATTATTCATATCTTATTCGACCCTTTTAGGGCGTAATAAATGAAGTGTTCTAAATAGTCTATGCGTATCCTAGTCTTGCATACCTTCATACCGAGTTTTAGGAATATCGCCAAGGGGGTTTCGTATGAAAATATAACAAAAATATTTTCATAGACATTATTATTAGATAATGTTTATGAAATTTAATAAATTAGGACAAGAGTTTATGTCTTATAACAATGCCAATGTGTAAAGCGATATCACAATGTGTATAATGTATATTTACACGTAAACATACAGCTACGATGACATAGAAATGCTTTTTATGATGCGTATTACGGAACGCGCCAGACTTATATTTACCTACTTATTCACGTTTCAATCTACGCTAAAAATGTAGCACAGCCTGCATATATTTAGAATACGACCGGCTTAGTTTTAACTTGCTTCAACAGTTTAAAAAGTCGCAGCAATCTTTCCCATACAATGTATTAAAAGTCGATAAACGTGAACTATTAACATTTAATAGCTACAGATAACGACATTCGAGTATAACTTTCTTATCATTACTACCTGCTGCCGCAAAAAATATTTAAGAGCAGCTCCTAATATACACAATTATATAGAAATAAAAGCATCTGTAGCCGCGTGTATAATATCCATTTTCCATTACTTTTTCTCGTAAAAATACCATTAAAGCCTCGTGTTTATTGAAGTCTGACCGAGCAATTCAATTCATACAATTGTTTGTTTCCAATCGATTATGAAACTTATTGAGTGGGAACACGACTGATATTTGAGTGCAGCGCGATATCTGAATCCAACAGCCGCGTACAGACCATCACTGAGCTGGATTGGAGTTAAAAGGAACGCTTATAGCAAATTAAACCCTATTATAATCTCTTAAAGCACAAAACGGATCGCATAAAATTAATACATCTGTTCCTTTTCATTGCTCAATGTATCGGATCCCATGCCACTGCGAAGCATCAGGTTTCAGCGGTTTGCATGCAAAATTGTCGATTCGATTTGAAATATTAACGATAACCTTTATATCCAATACATAAAGGTTATTATTAAATGGCATGTATATCAATGCTTCCATCGATTTCTTGGGGTTTTAGTGTCAAACCTAAGAGTTAGTTTCGTGACGGCAATGTTCATTGACAGCGGTTATTTTTATACACAATATCTGTATATACACATTAGTAGATACAATTATAACTCAACTCCTAATAACCGGTCGTCTAAATCCTTGTAGGTACAGATCATATGAATGTATAGAATACTACACTATTATTTGTACCTATAAAATCTATATATGTATAATTAAGTCATTAACCAGCTATGTAAATTATCGTGTTTATATTTTCGGGATAAACGGAGTAACTGCGCAAATTGCAACGAGAACGGACTTTATGAAGAAGTATGTGGAATATATCCAAATTATTCGAACAAAAAATGAAGAAGGTAGAAGCCGGATGCGACGAGCCGAAGGCGAACGCGATGGAGCTGTTTAGGGGTGGTCTATGTCCAGCAGTGGACTGAGATAGGCTGATGACGATGACAATGATGATTCGAATAAGCCCGAAAACTTTGATTAAGTCAGCACATAATTTAATCATCCATACAAATATAAAATGCAAATGTAACAAGCGTGGGTGTGGATGTGATCTCTGATTGGTGATTTTTTTATGTCAGATTCACGAGTGAGGGCGATTATCTACTTATTGTCCACGGAATTGAATATCTACTAAAATAGCACCTCGAATGTGTGCGTTGATACTTACTCTATTGATAAAACACTGTTAAAAAATAAAAAAAAAAATTTTTCGTTTCATGAGTATTGAAATATAAAATTCCCTGAAATATCTCCTTGATTTCTCTTATAAAAGATGAGCAATTAGAAACTATATTTTTTTATAGAAATTGACAGCATGCTGATGATGATGATGATGAGGTAATGCTGCCAGTGTTTTGGGAACCAGGCCTCACGAGGACATTTTTTATAAATATTGTTTTTTTATATTTTTATAAATATTGTTTTATTTATTTTTTATAAATATTATTTTATAAATATTACTTTTTTTTATAAATATTGTCTTATTAATAATATTATTATTATTGGCAAAATGACTATGTATTAATCAATACAACATAAAAAAATTTGGTAACATGTATTGTTTTATATATTGATTAGGTATGTGTTTATATTTATATTTATATGTCCAGCAGTGGACTGAGATAGGCTGATGATGATGATGATAATGATGATGATGTGTTTATAGAGCTATTGCATAATATATAAGCGTGCACGCGATTAGAGAAGAATCAGAAAGCATTACATCGGCGTTTCCTAGAGCATAATTAATGTCCGAAATAACGAGACGATATCCGATCCGTTTCCGATTCGGATCTCTTATCGGGAGTACTTCAATCGGATCGTTCAATCGCTCCTTATTGTCAACTGGTGATGTAACAACTTGAATCCTGCTCATTTAAAACTCGACCCTATTTGAATATAGTTACAGTTGGTTTTTGAGTAGCACGCAGATTTAATAATCGACATGGTTCAATCGTAATTATTCATGGGAACTTCAGTCTTATTTCAACACTATTAAGGTTAATGGATATAATAGAAACGAATCATTAATAAAATTGCATTTTACATCAAACCCTCTGTAAAAATTTTCTTTACATCCTACTAATATTATAAATGCTAATGTAAGTTTGTTTGTTACGGTTTCACGCGAAAACTACTCAACGGATCATCATGAAATTTTGTATACATGTTCTTGGAGGTATTAGAAGTGACATAGATTTTTATTAAAAATATTTTTATAAAAAAAAATATTTTTTATGTAAGATAAAAAAATTGTTTGTCAGAAAAATATAGTTCTCAAATTGATTCATTTCGATTGTACTGACACTTATTTAATGGCATAAATGCGACCGACGCCGTGTGTAAAAGCTAGTATTAATACCATTTAAGCAGATTGAAGCAGATTAATACCATTTTCAAGCTATCTCTTCTTTCCTGTTTCGCTACATGTAGAGTCTATAAGTATATGAAGTACATACTAGATAAGACACATTAAATAACGTTTTATAATAATATAACGAGAATATCGGTCATGAGAAATCGAATTCGATCATATTTTAATGTTTTTAAAATGCAACACGATTTCTAATACACTGGCGCCATTTATCAAAAATCCATTAAGCCTGTTTAAAAACACTAAAAGGGGGTAATTAAAATCATAAAAATAGTTTCTACTAATGCAGTAATAAAGTTTATGTTAATAACATACGTAAAAGTTATATGCCCTTGACTTACGTTCATTTGAAGAGCCGACGAAATGATTTAACCATGGAAGGCAGCTATTATTATCCATTGCAGAGTACATAATTTTTTACATCTTCATAACTGGAACCATCACATTCGTAACCACGTAAATGTTTTCGAGAGAGTGGTCGGGCTTTCCCAATTATATATCAGATTAAATAGATATTACATTACTTAAGTTGGTATATAATTTAATCATGCACAATAAATACTGACGAAACATTTAATAGTAAGACAATGACAATATTCAAATATTATGAAAATAATGAGATCGACATCCATTTAATAAAGCTTGGAAGCTGTTTACAAAATTCATTTCAATCATTGTCAAAACAGTTCTAGAAATGAGCAATATAATTTATGTATTTATTATTTTTCAGGACTATCCGATCTCTAACTATATCTCTTTCAATCAGGACTATCCGATCTCTAACTATTCAGCTGATAACTGCATTCGTATAATTTTAAATGCAAATTAATATATTTTATTTTAATTTTAATTTCAGGTGGCTAAGCAGAGTCTAAGCAGCTAGTTGCTGGCTAAGCTGATTGTTTGGCCAGCGTGGCGACTATAGTCTTAACCCTCTCAATATGAGAGGAGACCCATATTCCAATAGTGGAATTATAATGGGTCGAATTCATTTTTTATATTATATTATATATAAGACCAGAGTGCCAGTTGGACAATTCATATTCCATGATAATGCACTGCTAATTTCCATGTTTGTTCTATGTAAGGGAAGTGCACTGCATGTACAAGGACCAGGTTCTGTACCCTCTGTATAACACTTCATTCATATATTATTCAGAAGTTCGTCTTCACAGGTATTGATAATACTTTTAGCTTTAACAATAATTTCAAATAAATGACTAACACGTTTTACAAATTATGCGTTGCATAGACAAGATTGTCACAGGAAATTCTATGTTCTGTCCTCTTTGTCTATGATACAAAGAATTAATGGTTGTGTACAATCGTTTATAATATTCACCGCGAGGAATTTGTCAAGGCGATTAGATTAAAAATTATTTCTGAATAGTGCCCATAAGCGGTAGGCTTTTAGCGTTATGTTGTGTGATTGTCGCGATAAACATAACAATGCCAATGGATGTTTATAAATAACAATTGTTATGTATGACTACTGTTTTTTATTTCGTCTGTGAATTCAACGGTTCTCACTATTATTAACATATTCATTGATTAGCTATATTGTTATGTAGCAAGAAATGAGTATCTGATTTTTTTAGTTAAAGGTTACTATCCCAATTTTTGTACAGAATAAATTTAAAATTAGAACACCAAAGTCTTAATATAATTCTTGTTTTTTAATGCGTAATTTAATTTTATGACGTTTATTATTTTTAAAGTACATTATTTAATTCGACTTTGTGACCTTGCAAGCGTCAAAATTACATGATTTATTAATGTAGGCAACACTGGGAGAAATCAATTTATGTGATGAATATTATTCAATAGTTTTGTCGATGGTTTTTGTTCTATAAACGGAAGGGAAAATTATTACCAGCCTTGGTTTTTTTTTAATAACACACATTAAATATTAGGCAGCTAGATAGGGATCGTTCAAATATCATTTAATTTCACCTGACCTACACTTTTATTTCGACATTTTATTTCAGGAAATTCCATATAATTGGAAAATTGAAATAAGATAATTCACCTAAGCGTGAACGACTCGTATCTGTGTGAGTACATAGACTTAATAAAAAATAAATTAATACAAATTTTGTGTTCAATAACATTATCCAAGCACTAGAATATATTCCCCGTTCAAATTTCGAATTCCGAACATGCCTCAACCAACACAGCCCACAGACTAACAATACCATAAAGACTGCAGATGAATAGTCTCTATGGCACAAAACTACATGTCATAACTCGGACGTACAAAATTAGATATATACAAAACTAATCTTTATTATTATAGTTTTAAGGTTTAATATGCACTACATTAATGTTAATGCCTGAGTTTTCTATACACCAATTATTAGCTTTCGCCTTTATTTGAGATATAAATAAAGTTTAAAATTGCACAAGTATCGCGACATGGCGAAGTCTGTCCTTAAGGTTCATAGCTTAACACGGTATTGTTCGACCCTAACTTAACTAAAACATAGTATAACTTAGCCTATGTAAGTTTAGCTTCATTCTTACCTTCCTAGGCCTACAACGGTCTGTGTACGATCCTATGCGTGTAAGAATAACGTCGAAAATATAATTTACGTGGATATTAATTTGTTTGTGTGTCCGTCGTAAAGCGGTCCACGCGGGGGGTTTGATAAGATTATATTTGCATAGTGCATGTATGCTAAAGAGTGATGAGCTGGTCTCTGTTGTTGGTAGTCAGTCCTGGTGAGAAGACTGTAATAATCATTCTTTATTTAAAATTTAATGTCGTAGTTCTTGTCTATGGTATCAATGAGTACCAGGTACTGACTGTACTGGAAATGAAAAAGTGGCAAACGAGCTGACGGCAGGCGCAACTGACTGCAGAACCACTTTCTCAAGACTTGGAGAACTGGATATAAGCAAGTTCGATCTGCTAACAACTAATCTGGGATTTCAATAAATTATACTAAAAACTGCGTAATAAAATCATTATTTGCAGTGTCCATCAGTTCTGTACTCTACCCTGAATTATATTAGACGTAGAGAATACTTTATATTAATATATTTTTATATATTTTGATTAATCATACGTTTTCAATCACTGCGGAAACTGTCATCACATGTTTTTATTTATTTAGTAGGAAATATAACTTATATAACAGATACAGTTTAAAACGAATACGTATAGTTAGCTAGCGTATATTACTAAATGACTCTACAATTCTCATATTATATTGTTACTGTGAAAATAATATTACCTTATGTATAGTATATATATATACACACACACACCCACACACGCATATACATATATATATAAACTCACATTATATACAGGTACATATTATGTTTATAGTGCTCATTACTTCGTAAGCACGTCCCTTAGCCTCCTTTCTACGGAGTTAACAGAGAAACTACGACATAATTCCACTACCATTGTAATATAAAATACGGTATAAGCTCCCATATGGTCTTTGTTTTCGTATCTAACCGAGATCCCATGAAATGCAGTCTATTGGAGCGACATCGCGGCGGACTGACCGCTAATTGACCAAACGTCGATGTTTCATTCTAAATACATTAAGGTACAAACTAGACTGAAAAAAGAATAAAAATTAGAACCCATTTATCGTTCCACAATTTCGTTGCACTCTTAGTTATCGTTCCACTCTTTACTGAATGAGAAAGACAAGGCCCTAGTCCGCCACGCTGGTCAAAAACGATTTGGCAAATTTCACACATGGTACACTACATTATAGACAGCCACTTCCCTGATGATGTAATCCTTCAACCTCCTTCATGACTCCATACAAAAGTCATAACATTACGCGGAAGTTGTTAGTCGAATAAGTCTCCACTGGTCCATGCCCTATCAATTTGGTGAAAATCGCGTGTATCTTTTAAGTGCCGCGATGTATTCGTTCCACAACTTAACGGACAAGCGCATGCCATTTTGAACCTTAGGGCTGATAAATTGCTGGAAAGGTGAAGGGCGTGTCAGTGCGGTTTAAATACGTTTTGCGTTAATAAAGCCTTAAGTTTCAGGAGATATCTTGATGGAAACGGAAGTAGGTACTTTAATTCAAAGAACAAATTACACAGCTTTTAAAATTTCATAACTTATTCCTTCAAAGTTTGTCACTTCACGAAATGTACCTAGTCTATTTATAAGAACTAGATTTATATCAGGTTGAAACTAAAGCTCAGATATAAAGAGATTCTGACCTTTGAAGCTGCTTCTCTATCTTCAAGAAGTGCGATTTTAAGGTTGTTTTAACAGAAATGGAAATAATATGAAAAAAATATAGATGCTCTAGAATTTTCTACAATGTTCTCTACGTAACGTAATCGACCCATTATAATTCCACTGTTGGAATATGGGTCTCCTCTCATATTGAGAAGGTTAAGGCCATTGTGTGAAACGTTATCGATGTTCTCTAATGGTTATTAAAAGGCCTAACCCTCATATTTTGGTGAATGTTTTAGATTGTCAAGTGATGCTTTTCAGTATTAAAAGGGATCCATATACGACAGAGGAATAATAAAAACGTTAGAGAGGCCCACAGTAGTCCTAGCAGACTTACAGGTGATACTTAGTTTCCAGATATCGATAGAACAGGAAAATATCGTGAAGTATATAAATATCGTGAGCAGGAATATTTTGATTAAAAATATTATTAAAAATTAAAATTATTAAAAAATAATAAAAATGAAGAATTAAAAATTAATAAATAATATTAATAAAGAATTAATTAAATTATCTTTATGAAAATCTATTAAACTGCTTTTATAAAAAAGTTATTTAACTATGTATTTTTCATTTGTATTTACGTACAGATTATAAACAGCTAGACTTCAAAAAGGCGCGTGTGACTCGCCTCAAGTCATTTACATAGGTATTTAAATTTTTTAAAACATCTTTTAAAATAAAGTCATGCACTGTTATCTCTGCTATAATTTAATGAGACAAAGTAGATATAAAAAACATGTAAAATACACAAACATATTATACACACGCAACATTTAAATTCTCTTCTCTTTTGGCGGGAAAAGAGGAATTCGACTAGGAGACATTGTAAGCTGTTAACGCGAGGCGGTGCCGCGGACATCTTAATAAATTCAATATTGACTTCTTATTGTGTCTGCGATCTGATTTTGTTGAAATATTAATTTATGGCTGGTATTCTTGGAATATCGTTCATGTTTCAGATAAGTGACACGCGATTCTCAATGTAGTTATTGTGCCAATTAACATCGAGCTTGCACGTAAGTACTATAATGAGCGGGACATTCGCGGGGACGACGTGAAATCGCTTGTATCTCGCCATCTCTCGGTTGAGCAAGTTAAAGCCGCGTGCATATGCACGCAGCGGCAAAAAAATGTATAAGTTTTATTCTCTTAATACCCGCTTGTTTTAATCGTGAATTGCAATAACAATAATTGCGTTTTATTATTTAATTGTATTTAGTGTATATTGGAAATAAATAGAGAGAACGACTGTGAAGGATATAATAATTAACCCATTATAATTCCACTGTTGGAATATGGATCTCCTGTCACATTGAGAGGGTTAAGGCCATAGTCTGCCACGCTGGCCAAGTGCGTGTTGGCAGACTTCACACAACAATATATAAGTTTTAAAAATAATTAGTAACGGTGATAGTAATATGTTTATATTTAGATATAAAGTTTTTAAATTTAATAAATTAATATTTATCATTATGTTAATAAATATTTCTTTATACAGCCAGCTTGGAATTTGGATATGTGTTTGGTACATGGTAACAGGCTCACCCCACATTGCATAATAGGACGTAGAATTTAACAGATGGATCATAGGAATTGATGACTTCTCTCTGACTACTCCTTCGGGGAATACAGGCATGACGATAAAAGAAAATTCCTTATTAATCATACTAGCATGTGTAAATGGGAAACACATGTACGTATGAGTGACTATTAATGAGTATCTGTCTAATTCATATTTTGCCATGGATATTTTCCTACGTCTTATAATGCAATGGCCGCCCCGTTCACGCAAGTATACACGCAAACAGTTATGGGATTTTCCTTTTCACACGTGTATATTTTTTTCCGGATCAATTTATGTAGGTGATTGGGCAGAGCGCAATCGGTTGAACTGTGCCTCGTTTGTTTTTGTTACGGAGTTATGTGGAAATTGTATTTGAATATAACAAGTAAACAGTGCAATGGTAAACTGGCGAACACACCTGTAAGATGTTAAATACATTTGTTTAGCAATACGTGCTAACAGTTAATGGTTTTGAGGGAATTTCCAAATAACATCTTTCAATGATGAAGTCAGAAGTCTCCGAAAAAGGCGTGCGTGTATGGAAAGAGAGATGAATATCGAAGCACGTCAGATCCACTTTAGGCAGCGCTTCTCCTAATATGTCTTTGATCTTGGGAACTTCAGAATGCCCGTTGGTCT
>DWEC01000161.1:0-20313 GCA_018245735.1 Microceris miodesmiata
GCCGTCTTCGCTGGGCGAAGGTGCGCCAGCCACTGCCACTACGCAGATTGCGATCATGTACTGCAAATAAATATATATTTATTAAATATTTTAACTACAAATTTTATGAAAGTGAAGAAATTTCGTTATTAAAATATCTTTATATATGCTTAGCGTAGAGACAATGAGAAAATTTTCAAAATATAACTGAATGTGAAAATTGCAAAAAGTATGTATATATATTTAAAGGAATAGAATTTGATAAAAAATATATTAACCTTGATAGAAAGCATCCTGGTTACACTGAAACCGTACGTCGGAACACTTCGGCAATGTTATAGTTCCCAAGAGTCACTTGTTCACTACGCGATCACTATGCGGAAATTCGTTCACGGTCGAACTCGCTGTGTGTTGTGCACCTTAGAGAATTTCAAATCATTGTGTTGATTTCGAAATCGACGCTTCGCTTTTATACATTTGCAACATCAACTCATCTCTTCTGCGGGGCGCGACACACACGCGCACGGCCGCATACGTCACGAATAACACACACGCACACATGCACGGCCTACGTATTTTTTTATCATCTTTGCATACCATTGTTGATTCGTTACTTTATTGGGGTATCGGTGTCATACAGAAATTACGTTCGGAATAGGTATGGATGTGGTTTATATATTTTTTCCATATGTATATCATATCTTTAATGCGGGAATTCCTCATTGACACGCGTCATTTCGTAGAAATCAGTGTCATCTCTGGAATCCATGATAAAATCACACCTTTCTATATTTTATTGATATTTATTATCATTGAATATTCAATAAATAATTTTTAGATGATCATAAGAAATACCATTATTGTGCGATGAAAGAGGAAACTGTACTTTGATTCAATGATTCACAGCGATTATTATCAAACATAAAGGGCGTCATAAATATTTGAATCACATCAATTGCAAAGAGTTCTTTTGGATGGCGTCGTATAACCGTATTCGGAAAATTCATAGCCGCACACTGTAAACATACAATACATTATAATTTCGGACACTTTTATGCACTTCTCAATGTTACGATAAATAATAAAACGTTATTGAATCACTGATAATTTGTGTAAGGGCTTCGTATATACGAAAATCTTGTAACCGACAAAATTGAATTCTAAAAATTTTGGTCCGAATTTTGTCGTGAATAATTACCTAACACATAAAAATTCTATTACATTTGATATAAGGGTACTTATATGGGTACTAAATAATATAAAAAACAATTATTTATGTAGATTTTTGGCCACTTATTATATTTGCATTCCAAAACTAGCGCAAGCTTGTAAGGTTTCACATTATTAATGGTCAAAATACGCATTTAGCTCAAGCAGTCACGTTGCAATGTCAAAGCATCGAGTTCCTAATGATGGGGCTTGCCCACAATATTAAAAACATCTACCTATTTATTTTATTATAAAAATCATTAGTTTGTGTTTAATTTAATTGAAACACTCATTTGTTTTTGTGGCCAAGTGTTCATGGTGTCGAATAGTCGGATAACTTCTGTTAATCTATTTAAAGTAACATTGAACTTTTTCCTTTATACTTAAACTAGTTAAATTTAAATTATTTGTGCAAACAATCAAAATATTTTATAGACTATAATATATTAAAATGTGCTATTAATTTAACATAACTGTCATACTTTTTACCTTTCGTTTGATCTTAGATGTATTGTTTTATCTTCAAATACATATGTAAAAATGCTTTCTCTACTGTATTTGTGTTATTCTTCAGCAAAAACAATTGTAGGCTTGTATTATTATTAAATGATCGCACCAGGTTTCTTACGGGGTAAGCAGAGAGCACGGAGTGCCAAATATATCTATCCTTTCAAATTTGTCATTTTTCTGCTGGACTCTTTCTAAATTCATGTTTTTAAATTTTACTGTCAGTTTTAGGACATTTAATGTAAGTGAGTGTTTAGTACCATAAAAGGTTTCGAAAGGTTTGTGGGTCGATGAACCGATGTGCATATTATTCTACACACCGTTAAATGTATGTAATTATTTATATATGCGGTCACTTACAACACGGTGACCACCAATCATAAAATGCAGTCGTTTATCAATCACAATCGTTTAACGATTACACGGCAGCTATAATGTTTGATGGTATGTTACCATGCCGTATTGATGAGTCAGTTTTTTTATATCACAGTACATTGACATGTCCAACAGTAAATCGGTAATGGGTCACTGTGGTTCTCATTTTTTGTCTCAATAGAACCTCATATGACGTCATTAGGGTATTGCGAAAGACTAAATTAGAACATTTTAGTTACAGCACGCTTATAGTTTAACTTTGGACGTTTAAAGAGTCCTTTGAAGAGTCTGCGACTGGAGCTTCCGGACCCGTGACAATGAAAATGTATGTATGTGGGATCGATCAAGATTTTTTCAAAATATTTGATATGTGCTCTTTACCCTCCCTACAAAAAGCCTGCCGCGATGATATAAAAATCATGAATTTTACCACTCGTTTTGTAATTAATTTAAAGTGTACAGGACCTACAGCAGAGTCAGTTCAACATACCGTTGCGTTCAAAGCATTTAGGTATTTGCGATTAAAAAGCTTCAAGGAGTTGTAATATTGTACACATTTTATATTGTTACCGATTTAACTGTAAAGTAAGGTATATATTTAGGTAACTCTCAAACTGACCCTTTGGTTCGTGAATAAGGAAATACTTAGCGAATCGCGTTTTACCGTTGAAACTGGGAGCGCTGTAATGATTTCTTCTCGACGGGCGTTTGTTTCGTTTTTTAAGGAACCGGGCGTGAGTGCTGATTGGGTTGATTTTGTCCGTATATTTCGATGAACCGGGTCGACTTATATTTAAGCAATGTTACGAAACTTCGAACAACCATTCCCACGTCTCAATGTAATTTCTTCAGGGATCTTCACAAAACACGTGTAAATAGGTTTAAAATATGATTATGTACGTGCTTATATTACACCGGCGCGCTTCCCTACCCAAAGAATCTGGTCTCATGATGAAATGGTATGTAACATTGAACAGTGCTATATTTTCATATCGCTATCACAAATAAATGTACAATAAAAACAATATAAGTCATTATCGATATTTATATCGTTACAATGGATGACACGGCACACCTCTCTGCATGAGGATAGTTAAGGAAGTAGTCTGCCACCCTGGCTAATTGGGACTTGGCAGATTTCAGCGTTTCAAAACTTAATTGAGAACTTTAAGGTGTGAAGGTTTTCTTATAATGTTACTTTCAGAAACTGAAATTTAGCTGCGCGATCCCTTTTGTACTCAGAACTGAAATGGGAGACTGAATTCTAAGCCACAAAAGTATCATTGCTGATTAAGATGTACAAATGTACATATAGTTCACACGTCGACAAAATAAACGGTAACCGCGATGTTACGTTTTTTTAGTTCACAAGTTCACATCTCAAGTAAAGGCAGGTTTACATAATGCGGTCCGTTACCAGTGACCTGCACTTAGATATCGGTGTGGAGTTATTGTTGAGCGATGACCACGTATATCATATCTTGACATGACCGTTACGAGGCGTGATGACTTGCGTAAGATCCAGTAGGTAAATTAAATTAAGGTGTCGTTCAGAACACTGATTGGTAACGGTGTACGTAGCGCTTTTAAATTTGGTCTGATGTATTTATTCATGTTTAAATGAACGTGGATCATTATTCTTCCTGGTATAAAAAATGTTATGGCTTACTGCCTTGGTTGAGTGGTTGTAAGCGCGATTCTTATCGGAAGGCCTTGACTCCCGGTTCAGGTGTTATTGAATTTTTCTAACTTATATTTTCTTGTAGAAATTTCTAGTATTGGCTCGGAGTCTAGATCTGTATCTGGTGTATGGCAATTAGCTCACTGCCTATACCATGGGGGGACGTAAAAGTTAATTCCTGAAGCGTGGGAGTGTATTATACTCATCTGCCTACGTCTTCGGTGTTTACAGGCGTGATGTTACGTTTTACTCCAAAAATTACTCTATAACTTAATATTATATGAATGAAATGCATGTACCTTTATGCGTTGTACATCGAAGAAAAAAATTCGAACGCTTAATTCAATACCGAGAATTAAAAAAAATACTTAAATTGGCGAAGTTTTTAACATATTTATCAAATAGTGGAATATCCTCAAACACGCTAATATGTTTCACTAGTTAAATAACAAACGATATGTACCTTGATTTAAATAATTAATCAAACGCAAAGATGGCTATCTCGTCTCGTTAATATACAAATGAAATAAGCGTTACACTCTGATTATAATTATTTAAAATACAAATTAAATTTATCGGCAGACGAATTCCGGAATAACTGCCGACATTCCACACGAGCGAGTATAATATTATGGATGCGGTCATTACCGTATCTATTTTGTGTCCGCCTCATAATAATAATGTTACAAATATTGACGTTTTTGGCGAATGAAACACATTTCGTATGACACGGAAATCTGTCACATTCCATAGAATTTTCCGTGATATTATTGCGAATGAGCGGTTTTACTCGGAAAGGTGTCGTCGCGACGGCGCCGGCGGCTGTCAGAGCGCGTAAACAGGTGATTGTGTACATAATAATATATTTAATTCGAAATAATATTCATAATGAGCAAATTATCTCTAACGTTGTTGATTCAGAAGTTCGAAAACAGCAAGAAATACCAGGATACTGTGTGGTAGGTACATGCTTTTGCTCATGTTACTCATCTTAGGTTATTATTATATCATCAAATCAAGTCTCTTTTAGAGTAGGCAGAGAGCAAGTGAGAGTCATTCTATCCTTATAGAGCTACCATGTTTTTCTATATTCATATTAAAAGTACGATACAATACTTAAAATAATAATAATTGTAAATAATAATTAGAAAAAGCCTCTCCAGTAACAGGCCATTGTCGTCATCTCTTCTGTTCCAATCGCCACCACCTATTAGAAAACTAAAAAAATATAACCTTCTTAAAATACGATGATTGATTATTGAAAGAAACATAATTGTCAGGTTGTTTTATTTTAAGTAGGTAGGTAAGTTAGGAGAGCAAGTACATTCAATATTTGAATCCTGTTAAATTGTAAATCATGCTGGTTACAGTTAGACAAATTGGGGTCATAGCGAAAATGATGGACGCTTACCAAATATTTTTTGCGAGCACATTCATTATATTATTGACTGATTGAATCACTTAGAATCCAACCGGGATACAGCTCATGAATGGATTTTAATTCTACGTTATATGAACGTAATTTGACATGAATATGTCGACGCTGTTTGAGGTGTGACGATAGATTACGGAGTTATTGAATGGAGGTAGAGTATAGGAAAATATTTTTAATACGACTCTCTTACAAAAAAGTATTTTTAGCAGCAAATACAAACCTGTCTAAACTCTACTCATTATATTTTATTTTGGCGTATTTAATTCTATCAAATCAAATTCCTTATAAAAAAGGACGAATCGAAAGATTCTGTAATTAACTAGCATGTATGTCTACTGTAATTGCATAAGAAGCGGATAAACTTTGCCTGCCCACCACTTCGGGATATCGGCATGACAGTACATACATATGTATCTAAAGTAATGTTGTGGGAACTTCTTCTAATTTTTGAACCGGCAACCATCTCACATTATTAGATTATCTTGCGCAGCGAATATAATATCTTTATAATTTACGAGTATGTACTCGATGATTATACAAAGGCGATTTTGCCGCTGTTCGCTACTATTCGTTGATGTGACAAGTCTCTAAGTAATTAATTGAATCTTGCACAAGTGATATAACACCATAAAAAACTTAGTATCTTTTTTCTAGATTATCGCTGATTAATTTGTAAGTAGTAATGATAGTCTTAAGGATGTGTTAACAGCTTTTTTTTACAGACACTAAAAGCCCTATTCTTCTTAGTCCTAGTCCTAATCTGACCATGGCCGTTTGCAGCAGTGGTAGATATACTTATGGCTTATGTCTGCTCTTTAGGTACTCTTTACGCATAAAATGTAATATTATATATATGTACATATGTAGGGTACATAATTATATTTTCCAAGTTTCAATGCCTTTAATCAATTGATACTGACTCAACGCGTCGGATCCTCAATTACTTATATAAAATGTAAGCGTCCTCAGAAGTTCAGTGACTTAATTTTACGGGAGATATGCATTCCTTGTTTATATCCGGGTATGGGATAAAAACATTTCTCACTGTAAACATACCCTAACTTTGATGACAGATTTAATGATAAATGTAAACTCCTGCCACAGAATTACTAATCGCGTAGATGTCTTAGAGTTTATTACTTTTTTGACATGTGGATAAGTCGTGTTAAACATAATGTGATGTTAAATACCCTTTTATATATTTAATAAACGATTGCATGTGTCCTAAAATGTTTTAAAAATGTCCAGCTTAAAAGAAATATCACATACCCCAATTTTTTCCAATAATGAAAATTTTAAATACCTACAGTAATTAAATGTGTACACTCTAAATAATTAATTTCCTTAATATAATATTCAATAAATTGCTCGTTTGCGAAAAGACTATATGATAATATGTCAAAAACCGTATTTTTCAGAAAACAGTTTTAAAAATCCATGTTCCATAACTTATGGCTATTATATTGAAATTCGGTTATTGCTGTATTAATCTTCTCGCAAATGAGCGAAAATAGTAATGTGTGGGTGTGTGTGCGTGTCTGTTTGTATGTGCGTGTGGGCGTGTGCGTGGGTGCGTGTGTGCGTGCATGCGTGCTTGCATGCGTGTGTGCATCCGTGTGTATACACTTTGATTGCGAAAACATCTCATGTAACACAATGTAAATTCGTTTAGGCCCAGTACCTATTATATTTGTTTTGGCCACTTCTACACGTCCTTGTTTCTTTCATCGGGATCAAATGAATACGTCCAAAGCCATCTCAGTTACACTTTATTACAAGCAGTAATGTTGTATAAAACTCAGTTACACATGATTTAGTGGTTTAAATGTAAATGTAATTTTATTAACACAAATCAACGACGACTGCCTGCTGGCGGTATACCGCAGCTGACCTATTCATTGCCAAATGCCCTGGTCGTACAGGCAGCAATATTAGTAAAAAGCTCTGCAGTACGAATCCGTATGCCCTGCGTTGGGATTAATACAATAATCTTTCTTATTAGGAACGACCAATGCCCAGCAGTGGACTGCGACGGGCGCATGATTATGATATTATATTGGCTAAAAGGTGAAGGAAACATGATGAAGAAATCTGTACTTGCCAGAGATCTTCGTATTGTTTTGGAAAGCATGTATATGTAGAATGATACAAGGTTACAATGTAGCATAATATATGGATTAACGATGATGATATTACATAGAATTTTAACAAAATATCGGAATGATTGTTTCTATTTTCGGGACATTTGTGTAAAGATGAGACATTTTTCCTTGTAACATTAATTAAATCGAAAACAATTACTCGTCTCATTGGAATTGAGATAATGTAAGGTGACACTGTATGTTATAGTTTCCTCTTATATAAGTATTTCCTTATAATATATTTGGATTTGGGACGCTTATGTACGAAATATTAACGTTTATTTGTTACTACTCCGACATCCTATGAAAATACCAAGAAAATGTGATGTTGTTTACTGACTAATACAATTTTAATTATATTATATGGAAGATGATAAAGCGATGAATGTACAAAAAGCATGTTGGGTCGGTAAGGATATATTTGGCGCTTGGGGTTCTCTACCTACCCCGAAAGCTTCTCATCATCATTATAATTATGACGCTCGCGGTCATGATAAAAAAAATAGATAATTATAATTATTAATTAACAACATATATAATTATGTTGCTTTGCAGGAAGAACCGTATAAGAAGCACGAATGGTCTACAAGGTTAGACATATTTGACACTCGGTGCTACCTGCCTAGCCCGAAAGGGATTTTGCAAGATACACAATAATAATCTTAATTTCGTAGCGAAATCGTGACACATCGGACGTATTTAGTCACCTTTACCCATAAATGTTACGGTCATATTTTTGGTTGGATCGTTTTAAATAAGGTCGAAACGAATAAAAATATTCGATATCTTTTCAAAATATCAATACTATGTTATATTTCAAAATGCGATCTTCGATTTTACTGTTTGGGCAAAAATGCTTTTAGACTTACAGATTTACCTGGCTTTTTTTTTCAAAAATAAGTCGCTTACGTTCCTTTTTACGCGGATGTAACTGAGATTGTGGAAATTTGCAATTGTAGAGAAAGAGGTACTTTGTGAGATACGTTTATCTTTTTCGCCCGGATCTTAAGTTTGTACTCGTATATACACTCTTGTGAAATATGTAAAGTACATTATACAGTACACGTACTCTTAGAACATTAAAATTTGACTTGATAATGATTTTTTTCAGTGTTCAGCGCAGTTTTTTAACACTCCAAAATATTATATCCTTTTTATCTTTTTTTTTATTATAAATAAGCTACATACATGAGTGTAGGACGTCCTCCAGCTAGGTGGAGTGACAATATAAGCAAAGTGGCTAGCAGTAGTTGGATGCGAAGAGCTGAAGATCGAGCTCAGTGGCATATCATTGGAGAGGCCTATGTCCAGCAGTAGACGGGAGCAGGCAGGCTGATGATGATGATGTGATGTGTGATGTGATGGGTACCTACGTCTTATGGTCCCATAACAAATAACAACTAACTTTTCTCTATCATTGAATGCTTACTATCATCTTGGAGAATATTTTTAAGTCTCATCGATGCCTGTATCTTATTTATTAATACATAGATACATATACCTTCATGTTATTCATATCAGTATACAATATGTTCCTTTAGTATCATACAACTACATTTAAAGTATACCCTATCAGTATTTATTGTGGTATACACTTATATGCCTCATTGTTAGATATATAACTATATTATTTTCAACCCTTTTATCACTCCACTGATGGAACACGGGTCTCTTCTCGGAATGAGAAGGTTATGGTCATATTGTGCCACGGTGGCCAAGTGCGGGCTGGCAGACTTCATACGCCCTAGAGGATTTAACTCCTTTAATTGAAAGGTATTTTTTGGTTAAGATATTTTTAATTGCAAAAAAGTTCCGCTGCTATTAAAAACAAACGAATGTCGATAAATTGTATGCACACAGTCCGCAGTACCCGTCGCCATATTTAAGGCGTCATAAAATTTCGACGAGTCGGTAGTCGGACCGTTACATATAATACGCGATATTTTAATACTTCCAAGTAGGTACTCGTATATTTGCAACGGCAATAAATAATAAAATGAAATGGCATAGTTATAAAAAGGCAATATTGAGTAGTACGAAAATGAAGACAAAAGAGTTATTGTTGTGTTTTACTGTTATATACTGGCATTAGTGCTGGATGACTCGCGAATGTTCGAGACTTTTCCGTTTAAATGTGATCTATAAACGAGTAAACACGTGATTATTAGCTGAGATGTAGTTAATATATTAATGAGCTTATAATATATTACACACATTGCTGAATCTTGCGTGTAATACATATAAAGATGGAAAATATTTTTGAAAAATTATTTTACTGTGTCAAACACTAGACATAATACGTCGCGGCACTACATAAGATACTTAGAACGATTTTGCCGCAAGCCTCTCGGTTTGTACGGAAACTTTATATTCACTTGATCACATTAATATAATAATTACAAAAGCTCATGTGAACTCACGTCCCTGTAACGCTTATTTTATGCTTTATATGCGATTTTTTAATCGCCTAACAAATGCTGAATAAATCAAAATTCCGTTATACATCTCTCAGCATCTATTGAATAACATGTAGGTACACCCACATTTTTTAAAACGGTAAGCCGTTTATGACACGATGTGTGAAATATGTTGATGTGAATACACAAAAAAGTGATATATAAAAGCAGAACAAAGGAACAATGATTACTTTGTTAATAGTTTTCAATGAACGGTTATTGCGCTGCTATTTATGAAATGTAATTTTATTCGAGAATTATTATTGTACTGATAAGAACACGCTTTATAAGACTTCTGATGCATATTTTCTTTGAGCACAATTGCAACGGTAACATTCACCTTTATTGTGGAATTTATATTAATTTGAATGAGTAGTCATAAATTTTTACTAAGTGGGTGTGAAAGGCGGATGAATCGGTTTTTTGTTGCTTGGTAAGCTGCAGTATTCGTGGTGGCACAGCTTAAAGCAGCTTACAGAGTCCAGCTTCCTATGCTCCAAAGTTAGCCTCAAAACATAATTAATCAGTGTTCTGAAACGGCTCGTTCTAAAACAGTTTTATTAGCGTAGAAGTGACATTGAGATGACCTACAAACATTTATTAAACGCTGTGTACCTGGAAAGCTGTGCACCGAGATAGCTACTGCCTAGAAAACAATGGAAGTATTAATGATAAAACCCGTTACATTACACTTCGCACTTTAAACGCGTACCTAACTCCGAAGCACCAGCAAAGTGTCCAATTTTACTGATAATTTACTTCACTGTGTCACTGTGCTATGTTTATCAAATAATTCGTGAGAATGTCTACATAAAATGTAGGGTAACGGGCAATTCGAAAATAAATTGTATACTAAATATTTGGACAGTAAGTTTAATATAGGTATGTATCTGTGACTTATTATTAGTATTTTATAACAGTGAAATTTAACAATTATAGGATACTGGCTGAATGGGTGTCAGAAATTTGCGAAACCGACGCGCGCCTTTATGACAAGAACGATGAATGTAGAAGATGCACATTAGATCTGTATTTAGTACTCTGCGATCTCTGCCCACCCTCTAAAGAATCTGGCTTATAATAAAGTAAGCTATATCGTGGACATGCAATAATTAGAAAATGGGATTAACCCAAATTTATAAAAGAATACGCATTACATTAAATTATTACATTACAGTGGCGTGCTATTTGAGAGGCCTATGTCCAGCAGTGGACTGGAGTAGGCTGATGATGATTACATTAAAATACAGCTTATTTCTTATATACAAATCAGGACTTTTTTATCCATATTACAAGTACTATACAAAAGATATGCAGTAGCTCGGTTAACCGGCACCTGTACAGATCGGTTATTGACTTCAATGTTTATCTGTGCGATCTTATTACGAATCATTAATACTGTACCATTGGTAATAAATGATAGACAGCGCCGATAAAAAAATATCGCTGTCAAACATAATGCACCTACATTGTAGCTACTCCAAGCAGTTTATAACTCAAAAACAGTTTATAACTAGTAGAAATATTTTTCATTTACTTATTTAATTTATAGTTTATATACACTCAATAACATTGAGAAAAAACCTCCTGTTTTAGGAAAGGCTTAAGTCCAACATTGGAAGGCGACAGGCTGGTGGTGATGATGACGTACATTCACGACATTGAAAGCGAACGAAAGTATGGACGGCACGAAAGTACAGGTCATTTCCGTAAAAAATGTCTTCCAGTAGTCCTGGAACTAGAAGTTTATCAAATGTGTTGGCATGTATGTACATACATTTATATATAAACGTAACTTCACACCTGTAATCCCCGAAGAGATAGGCAGAGGAATGCAGAACATTCCCACGTTTCACCGGTTCCCTTTACGTTCCACTATGGAATAGGTGGTGAGCCTATTACCATGCATCGGGCACATATCCAGACTCCGAACTACTACTAGAATATCTGAATTAAAAATTTTTGTAGTGTTCGAACCGGGAATCGAATCTGGAACCTCACGATCGGTAGTCGCACTTGCGACCAACACGATCAAAGAGGCAGTCAAAACCGAAGCACCATACCTTAATTTATTTATACCTACATCTCAATTTTCTTATCGCACCTCGACCTTCTAATGTAATGCTAATGTATTAATTAACTAGTTAGTTGTAATTGATTATTATCGCAGTACAGTAAAGCTCCAAAAAGATTTTTTGAAAGTGGCAAATCAGCAGATGACAGTCACAAGTGACCCCCGCCGCTGTTGTAAATCTGCAATTGACCTCGAAAATCCCCGTGGGAGTGTGACTGTTAGTGTCAGTTAGTCCAGTTAGAGCTGAACTGTTAATAATGTCATTAGTTAGTGTTAGACTGATGACAACAGCCAGCATTTATTTTTAAATGACCTCTGAAACTTGCAAACGGTCATTCCATATTGTCGTTCATTGTTTCAAGATCTGAATTGACAGTGACGTGTAATAATGCATTGATGATATGGAGGTTAGGTTAGGTTAGCTTAGGTTGCTTTGGAATAGGTTAGGATGAGTCCGTTTAGGTTGGTTTGGATTAACTGTGATTACGACAACTGTGTGTTTCTAACTATGCTATATTAGAACTTACTGTACTCAAAGCGTTACAATAGCCTAAATTCACTTAAACTTCATAATATTATCTGTAAAAGGAAAGAATTTTATACATTTCATGAACGATTTTAATTGTTTTAACTACATTTTCCAAAGCGAATGAATTGTCTAAAAATATACATTTATACAGGTATATAGCCGAATATCTACGAACAAGATAGGTGTACGATAAAGATATCAAAACGTTCCAGTATGAGCGTGTTAAGTTCATAACAGTAGTAAATACTATCATAAACTTCAACACAAGCAGAGTTGGGTTATAAAGGTCACGCCACAACTGTGTTGGAATTCTAACGGTTGCGCTATGCACCGATAAGTCACGAAATGTTTCAAGTTATAATAATTATTATAGTTGAAGTGATGATATAAATTCCAATAGCTGAAATGCAGGAGAATTATTTTTGCGCATACAATTGATCAAGCGATATAGTCCTGTAAAATTATTGACGTTTTCAAAATGTACTTGTGGTACGGTTATCATTGACACTAAAGTATACGTTTTCTTCATTTGAATGTTCTTATACCAAAGAGGACTTTTATGTAAATCTCTACTCTGTGCTACTGTTTGACCAGAGACTAATATCTTTGACACTATGAACAGAAATAATAAATGTGTTATTTATTCATTTCAAATAATTGTAACTGTATAAAGAATATACATTTAGCCTTTTTATACTCCACTAAAAATGTAACTATTACACATCTCGCTGCGCTAATATTCTTAAAAAGTGATTCAAAATTTCATTTAAGTATTTATATTTGTTGCTAAAATCTGCCAAGCGTTCAATATATCTGAACGGTATAAATTAAATGTATATAACGATTAAGAGATATTATAAATTTGATCTTTGAATGCAACAGAAATTATACGATAACTTCTAACTAAAAGCTTGCCGAGACTTAAAATACTCGTATTTGCATGCCATAAATATGATTTATATTAATTTAATGATGAAAGGAATCCATAATTTTGAGCTATTGCCGTTACTCATATAGTCCAGAAGTGGCAATGTGTTAGAAAGTATAATCTCGTGGTAGGCTGGTTATTAAACTTGTTTTCGGGTGAAAAATTAGGTTTTATCTTTGCGAGCCGAAATTATCTCGTAGTTAGTGGTGATTTTTATTTTTCCAAATGTATAATTGATAAGTTTTATGGACATGATACAAACCCCGAAAAAAATGTTTCGACGTGTGTGGGGATTTTTTTTCAAGTCTAGACATATTTGCCTTGCTGCCTTCGGTGACCCGTTGGTGTCATGTGATGACGAGCACGACTGCTGGGCGGGAGGTTTTTATTTCGATTTCAGATCGGAGAAATTATTATTGGGGTTTTTCTAACTTAAAATTCCTAGTAGTAGTAGCAACACGGAGTTAATCGCGTCCGAAGTATGGGTATCGATGGGTTCACAGCCACTAGGTACATGGGTTGAATAACATAACGGTCGATAAGTACTACACTTATCTGCCTACCCCTTAGAGAAAGTACGAAAAATGTTATGTAATGTAAATATAGGATAGTTCTTACAGTTTAAATTCACCAACTTCTAAGACAATTCGCCAAAAGCAAAAAATAATATACATACACCAAATGATTGGAAATATGTATCCATATGTATCAATCGCCAGCTTTTGCCACCTACATTATGTCCTACTTACAGATGAAAACAAAATCTAACGTAGTCTTTTAAATACTTTCTCACCAAATCTCACTGTGATAAATGTACAAAAAACTGGGCCTAAGCATTTAACTTCACAAAATTTCTAAGGTGTGTGAAGTCTGCCAACCCGCACTTGGCCAGCGTGGCAGACTATGGTCTTAACTCTCTCAATATGAGAGGAGACCCATATTCCAACAGTGGAATTATAATGGGTCGATTATTATTATTAATATTATTATTTAACTTCATACTACAGCTATCTCTGTTATGCATAGGATCTATTAATTAAACTCTAAGCGAACTTAAAAAACAAGTAAAATCCTATATTAAAAATGAAAGGATACTCAAAATATTTAATATAAATAATGGATGCTTTGCAATATGTCCACACATGGGCATCTGATCCCAAGCCAACCGGAGATTGCGTCGTGGTAATCAAACGGCATAATATGTCGTAAAACAGAACAAAAACATGAATTTATCACATCAATATTTGTACTGGATGGAAATCGAACCCACGACTCCCCGCTCAGTTTCACAAACCATTGAACTAACGGGCCAGGCAAATGAACGACCATTTACCTACGTATAATATGCAGTCGTTTTAAATAAAAACAGTACTTTAAATGCAGTACGAAATATTTCTGTTGTTAGTGAACATTGCGATAAAGAAAATGATACATCCGTGTGATGTCGTGTTCATGACCGTTTATTATACTGTTTACGTTTATCTGCTGTCGTATACCAAAACTTACCAATGAAACACTTACATACGTACATTTATATATATTGTTTTACCTATAAAAAATGATATCACACATGTAATCCGCGAAGAGGTAGGTAAAGTGATGTAAAATTTTCCCACGTGTCACCAGTTGCGTTTACCTCCCATTAATGAATGGGGGTGAAGCTATTGCCATACAAAAAGCAAAGATTTAAACTCTGAGTCCCTACTATAAAATCACGTTAGAAAAACCCATGAGTACTAGATACGGGAATAGAACACAGGACTTCTCAATCAGAAGACTAAAGACCGATGTGAAAATAAATTTAAGTTAGACGGCCAATCTACTCGCAAAGTTTTTATCGACATGTTAATAGGTAATACTTACATATTTATTTGCTCCAAATGTTTTCATGATAAATCGGCTTAACTACATTTAAACAAATTCATTTTGAATATATTGTTCGGTTAGGTAAACATTTTTATCTATTTTGAACATCTGTCAAAAAAAATACTACAATAGTTCAACCAAACATAACATTGTTGCAAATGAATATTATGTTAAATAGTAGCGAAAAGGAAATTAGCCGGCAAAAATTGTTTTCATTTTCACATCCATTTTTAGCCGTTACATAGGTATATATTGCATATCTATTAAATATTTTGCTGATTAATGCAGATTTAATACAGCCACCCGTTACACACGCTGTAGGTAAATAGAAAATCAATGTACACTTAAGGATTAAAAATCACCTGTCAAATGAACATTCAATTCCGCCGAGAATCGATCCTGGAACCTGTTTGAATCGATATTTTTATTTAAAGCGTAGGATTGAATTTCACAGTAACCTTAACGAACGATATTGGCGCAACTGACGTGTGTATTGAATAATATAACAGATGGAAAAGGTTTGCTTCAATTCAAGATTAATTATCGTCATAAACGTACCATCACGCCTGTAATCTCCGAAGAGGTATGCACAGGAGAGTAGTACACTCCCACGTTACACTAGTTACTTTTACGTCCAATGGCATAGATGGTGAGCCTATTGGTATACACCGGGCACAGATCCAGACTCCGAGTCACTGCTATCATCATCGTAATCAACCTCTCTCATAGTTCCACTGTCTTAAAGTTTTAATAAGATTTACGTGCCAACATTTGACCACGAGACTCCCTGAATGAGAGGTAGCATTCCCAACGACTAGGTTTTCATTGCCACACAATTAAAATTACAATAATAAGTATACTGATAATTTTATTTATTTACTATGATAACGACTCATCTTGATTTATCGCAATCAGTTTTGGATTATTAAATTTCCTTATTACTAAAATGACATTTGAATTGGCCTGACGATTAAGATCTGGTCTAAGTTTTCAGACGCAACAAGATTTGCTGATTAAAATTTATTTTAAACAATAAATATAAGTGATGAAATATATATTTTAAAAATGTAGCCCTACGTCAAAATTGTCCTCAGCAAAAATATATACTCGTGATGTAACGAAAACTGTTACTGACAGTTATTTTATATTTTACATTTATTATAAAAATATAAATTTTATCATTTAATAAATTAACGTAAAATTATAAAAGTTTCATATTAACGATAGATATTAAGGTTAAAGTTTCATAGTTTTTTTACCTTTTTAAAGTGTTATTGTTTCTACAGCTTTTTATAAATAATTATAGTTCGTTCAATAAATAGTATCATGTTAGACGTTTATCGTACATTCGCTTCTTGTAAGACAAGTAGATGCATCACGACATTTCTTTACACATTTAAACATAAAATGAATTTATTATAATGAATTTATCATTGAGATACTATAATTAATCTCGCATCCAGGTATGCTAATAAAATCTAGATATTATGCTAGTGTTAGATAGGGGTCAAAGAAGCTAGATTAATTAGCAGCTAAGTTGGCTAAGAATGTTACGGTCCCACTTCTGGGCACGATTCTGCCCAGGCTAATTTATACCAGCTTGAAAATGTGGAAAAAATTTTAACACCATTATCACCATCATCGGCCTGTGTACGTCCAATACGGAACATACCGCGAAAGTGGTTTTTGTCCATAATCCCATCACTGGGCACACGTGTTAAGGATCGCAGGGTAGGATGGTGGAGCCAGAAGTTTCCGAAAACGGAATTTGTATTTAGAGAGGACTGAATATAGAAAAAGCACTTCGGCTCTGTAAGAATAGATCCATTTAGCACTTGACGCTCTCAGCCTACCCTTTACAGAACCGGACGTCATGATGTAAAAATAAAAAAAAACACAGCAATTCCAAAATACGGATCACTGATCCCTTTATGCGGTTGCATTTTATTGCAAAAATGAAAATAAATAATCCAAAGTATGCGACCTTCACAGACGACCTTACTCGAGTTTTTGGCACCGCACGACGCCCCCACAAGCCGCCACATTTTATCTTTCAATCGTCCTTTTTGCGCAAACACATCCTTGTGTCTATTGTTATTAATACACTCAGCTGGAAGGCCGTTTCTTGTTGCTGGATTTTGTCTTTCTTTTGTTAAAAAAAAAAAGTAACTTCACGCCTGTAGTCCCCGAAGAGGTAGGCAGAGGAATGCAGAACACTCGAACGTTTCACCGGTTACGTTTACGTCCCACTACGGAATGTGGTGGGCCTATTGCCATGCGTCGGGCACATATCCAGACTCTATCACTAATTTAGAAAATTTCGTAGTGTTCGACCCGGGAATCGAACCCGGGACCTCCCGATCAGCAGTCGCGCTTGCAACTTACACAACCAACGAGGTAGTCAGGCAGGCAGTGTTTCTTCTGCTAAGCTGGCTAATCTTACCATCTCATTGTTGCAGTCTCGCTTCACACTGAGTTCAATCATTGTAAGCTTCTTTATACAAATATAATTGTTGAAAGGATCTCGTAGTTGAAAGACTCGATTGCTACAATACTCTATTATATCACTTTTCAATTTTGTTTTATTTTGCAAATATTACTTTAACGATTATCTCCAAATTACCATTTAACTATTACAGTCAATCTTGGGCGTCTTGCTGTTAACTGAAACTTTTAACAACACCTGCCCCAGCAACGATAAATCTATGAATATCGTTTCCTATATCCACAATAAGATGTTATGGATAACATTTATAATAGAAATTAACACAGAATTATTCAAAAACAAAGAGAACAAATAAATCGCTTTCTCAAGAAATCGAAATATCTTTCCGGCCAGGATCGAACCTAGAACTTTGCTTAGTAAACCAATATCACAACATGCTCTCAATAATGACATTCATTTATATTTACATAATATTATTACAGTTTTATTATTCATTTTATTTGTTAATAATGCGGTCGCTCGTGTAATAATAAGTTTCATAGAGACACTTTTTCTCATACAATGTCTGCTATGTCACGCTCAAAATTTTGTGATATAAGATTATTAATATTCATAACTATGTATGAAAATCTCGTGAGCCAAATAGGATTTGTAAAGCTTCAAGATCTTATTTAAAATTGAGGTCTGGAAAACTTTGTGATATAGGTATATAGGCGCCTACATAGGTACATGTATCATTATGTAAATATCATGTACACGGGGAAAAAATATAGACCCGTCACTAATGTGCGATTTATATTTAATATATCCGAATATACATTTTTATGTCTCACTTTGTATGCAACTGTATAATTCTACTGCATTATGTTTGCGATCAGCTAAATAACCATTTAATATTCATAGTGCCAAATAGCAATCAATGTAAATAATTTGTTATAAAAAATCTACGTTCTTTTTGTGTTACCTATAGAAAATTTAATTTTATCCTCTATGTGCACTATTGAAAGACTAGGAAGTTAATGTAAGATGTCGCAATCAGTATGGCGAAGTGGATAAACCATTATTATATACAAAATTTTTTAACCGTTAATTTTTTAATCCATTTTCTTATATTAATCTTCAAACTGATTTATGTTAACAATGTATTTTATCTACAGAGATGAAAACATTTGAAGACTTTGAATACGCTATGCAAAGTTCTTCTTAGAACTTTAATAACTTTACATTGAATAAAGATGTCGTAATTATTGACATACAGTTATGTTTACCATTGTATTGAAAATAAAGCTTGTCAAATAATACCCAAATCTTTTTCAGCTCAAACGAACTTATTATAAGCAAATCGTACACCAATCTCACATTACAAGTAAGCAAACGGACGTACGGCGGACGTACTCGTATAATAGACGCTGTTGAAATTGTAAATACATCATATATAATTGGTTCCAAAGAACTAGCATGATGTTATCCCTATAAGAATCCGTAGAGGCCAAAGTATAATAGCGATCGGTCTCTTCCTATATCATATCTCAATGTTAGTTAAGCAATTTCCAATAGCAAACAATAAACGACCTCTCGTTGGAATTTTATACCAGTGTTGGGCCGTTTGTAAATTTGTTAATTTATTAATAAATGATTAGTCGAGCTCCGAACACGATTGTTATTTCAATTTGTGTCTCTAGATTTAATTATTAATTACATTATATTTTATTAGTGGAATTAATAATTGAAATATACGATATTAAGGCGAATTTATTCAATTAATTTTATTATACGAGCATTTTCAATTTATTGGTGTACTGTTTTTTCTCGCTACATTTAATTATTGATAACAGAACATTTTATTAATGAAATTAATAATTGAAAAAATATGTTAAGGAAAATTCAATTATTGATTATATTATTATAGTTTTAATTTATTGATATAACATTCTTTCTTTAGAAGGGGTATCGTGTGTGCTTTTACAATTCATTCCAAATAACTTTATTTTACATTATTGTAGATAATAATTAAAATATATTATATACATTTTTTCCATAAACTTCATTAATTTCTGTCATTATTAGAATATCATTTTTCACATTTCTGTTCTTATGAAACTTTAATAGACTAAGTTTTCAATGTAGATATGATTAAATTACTGAGTTAACTTATATATTTTTTACGATACCCAACTTATTTTAGCTTTATCCGTAGTCCCTTATGAGCTTCATACGTATAGCGTGGGTTAGTCAAGTTGGTACATATGTATGTAAAGTACATAAAGTGTGTATATAATTACGTACATAAAGATTCAGGAACACTACAATAATAACTTTGAATGTATTTTACAACTGAACTGTTTAAAGTTTCAGTAGAAGTTGTTAGGGTCCTACTGGGACTTTAAATAAAGTGGACTGTATGATATATAAATGCTGCTTTATTTGCTGGTAATATAGCCACGACTGAACAAGAAGAGCATTAAATATGATGCCTAAATGTCGTTAAATAAAAATAGTTTAGAAATATCGTGACTCATTCTTACTCATTTCTTACGAGTAATGCATGGTTTTAGGTTCTTTTTTGAAATCGTATAACAAAATGCGTACCTATGTCTTGTTTTTACCATAAATCGACTCACATATCGTCATTATTATGAATGTACCGGCTTGACTCACGTACGTTTTTCGGGGTGGCCCGACTAGTT